>CAKNXH010063269.1:0-46623 GCA_932178445.1 Andricus quercusramuli
TATATATATATATAATTAAAAAAAAAAGTTAAACAACCACCGCAGGGTACCACTAAGAGCAACTGCCATCTAAAAAGAAAATGTCAATAGCCCCCAGTAGAACCGCGGTAAAATACACCTTTGGCCACGTCTCACATCCGTGAGATGGTGGTATATACAGTGAGGCCAAATTCATAGTAGTCATAGTCATAAGTGCGAAAGAGATGCTCTTATGCGCCATCTACTACTGTCTCACTTGCACTCACGCTTCTCTATGACTACTATGAAGTTGACCTTACGGTATATATATATATATATATATATATATATATATATATATATTTATAATTATTTCAACACGTAGGTTGCAAAAATTTCATTTTTGCAATGGGCTTCAGTTTAGGTCTTTCACATATCAACATTTTTTTTTTAAATGAAAGTAGAATTAGGAGAAGCATAATAATTTCAAAATATTTCATGAAAATATTTTATTTAAAATAATGATCAAAGAATAGAAATATATATTTGTTAAGGTTATCAGTGAGTGAACCACATGTGATCGGATAATACATTATTTCTACTTTTAAATCCTTGAAGCAGTTGGTTTGCTCAACAGTCGTAAATAATTTCTAGTATGATTTTTGAAACGTGGATTTATTTTTCTCTGAGAGTTAAAATTATAAATATTGAAACTTCCAGTAATGAATTAGTAATTTAGAATATTTAATTTCGTTATTATTATTATTGATATTGTGTCTTAAACTTTGAACCTAATTTTTGTAGATGGGAAATGAAGGTTTTCAATACTGATGATATCACGTTGATTAATTTTCAGTTTTAAATACTTAGTAGTAAAATTTTTTTCATTTATAAGCCTAAGAAATAAAAATTTCTCCATTTTTGGGATTTATTCAATTACTTGCAGTTTTTAATACAAAATCTTTATATTATATGATATATTATATGATATATAATATTATATTTTATATAATACATTATGATATATGTGAAAATTGTGTATATCAATGGACGTGTTGAAATAATTCCTAGAAAATTTCAACAAAATTGGTCAATAAAAAGTCTAAGCTCACAGTTTATTGGAAATACTTCAACGAATGAGCCATTCATTTAACCTCAAATGCTTGTGAAATATTCTTTTAATGACCTTATAAAAATATTATAGAAAATTCAGTATAAGCCTTTAATCTTTAAATTTAATCTTTTCAAATTTTATATTCAAAATTTTTAAATTTACGGACCTGAAAGACTTAAAAATGGGAAAGTCACACGATTTTTATAATAACAGAGTTGATGTTTTTGCGATGATTCATCATATTAAAAGGAGGTGTTTCGGGTTTAAATCGTGTGCAATGTTCCAATCTTGCTGACGTTTCATGAACGTGATTGGCCACGGTGCCCCATCGGGAGGACTGGTTGAATTTGACTGGTCAATCAAGCCTTCTTTCAAAAAACTCTGGAGGAAGGAAAGCTAAATCGGATTGGTGTTATATCCATTGTCCCTATTGAAGTTTTAGGGAGTTTTAGGATTTCGATTGGTTCTTCATGTTTCGTTGGAAAAATATTGTATGTTTTTGCGATGACTGTCGTTCTATCAAATAAAATGCTATGTCCTGTTTTGATAAGAAGCTCAGCTAGTGCTGATTGCTGAATGTTTTAGTTCTATGATACCTTGGATGTAGGGTAGGATGGTGGTCGTTTTTCTCTCTCTTTCTTCAGTAGGTTTTGTTGACTAGTTGTTTTGAATGCATTTCTTATGGCTTGATCAATTTGTTAGTGTAATCGTTCTGTATCAGGATTTGCTTGACGTTTTGTAATTCCTTTTGTGTTGGGAGGAGGCATTTAGGCATCTGTTTGTTTGTGTATAGGTTTTCCGTAAACTTCATTCATGTCCTAATGTGTTATCAGATTTTTCGTAAACGAGTACATCCAAGAAAGGCAATTTTCCATTTCGTTCAATTTCCATGGTGAACTGGATATAAATGTGTAATCGATTGTTGAAATCGGAAAACTTGTGTAGTTCATCCAGTCCATGTCTCCAGATGATAAAAGTGCCGTCAACGTAACAGCAACAAAATACCGGTTCAAGCTTAGATTGAATGAAGATTCCACGTTCTAAATGTTCATAAGGATGTTGACAATTATAGGTAAGATTGGTAATCCCATTGCTGCTCCTCAGGTTTATTTGTAGAATTGGTTATTGAAAGAGAAGTGAGTATTATTGAGACAGTGTTCTATCGAAGGTATGAGATCGGAGGGCAAGTTTGCAAAGAATTCAATAATATCGATTCATTCAAAGATTGGTAGTTTCGTACAGAGAACTACGTCAAAAGAGTTTTGGAGGTGTGTGATAGAGTTTCCTGTGAATGGACTCAGTTATTTTGTAAGAAAGCGTGCTAGGCTATAAGGTGGTGAGTATATTGCACTGATGGTCTGTCTGAGTGGAATGTTGTTTTTGTCGATTTTTGGGAGTCCGTGAAGTTTTGGAGAGATGGGATTAGCAGGTACTAATTGTGATATTGTTTTGCTGTCAAGTTTAGAATCTTTCAGAAGGGTTTCTGTTTTGCTGAATACTGTTTTCGTGGGGTCTTTTTCAAGTTTTTTGTATGTATCGTCAGTTAAAATTTCCATAATTTTGTTGCCATAGTCTTCTTTATTCATTATTACTGCTGTGTTGCCTTTGTTTTCGGTTAATACTATGATGACTAGATTCCGATTACGTTCTTTAATTGCTGTTTGTTCTTGTTTTGTTAAGTTTGAGGAGGGAAGTTGTGCTTAGTGTAAGAGGTTGGCCCACCTACGTCGTATGATAATCGTTTTTTCAGATGGAAGGATATATATTGTGGATTACATATTACTGGTGATTTCTTCTTTTGGCATTTTGGAGGAAGCTACTGCAGAATCATGTCCTTTAGATAAGGCTGAAATCATAACATTGCTGAGAGACTGGCTAGAGATGTTTTTTATTGTGTTAGTTGGGGGTGTGTGCCTTACTGGAAGTGATTTGTCAAATTTTATTTCTTGTTTTTCAGTGGGAAGATCTTTAATCCGTTGGAATTGGTCAAATTATATGTAATCCAATGTAGACCAAATGTCAAATCTGAGGGTGTTTGATCGGAAAAGATGAACTTTTTATAGCTTTTTGGAGGTAGTATGCAAGACAAATTTGGTATGTTGTATTATTTTTTTTAAACAGAAGCAAACTTGTTTTATGTATTATAGAATTGATTTGGATTTGAATGTTCCCAAATGGTTTTTAATTGCAAGAATTGTAGACAATGTTGTTGTCCCTGCATCGCTTGCGGAAAGCTACAGATGTTAGAAGCTAGCTCGAGATGACCTGAGCTTACTAAAAAAAGTTAGTTTTACGAGGAAAATTCTCCTTAGAGTTCTTTGGGAATAAATTCAATGTTTTCAGAATGATTCACTATAACAAAAATTGATGTTTCGATTTTCAATCATGTGCAAAACTACGAATCTTGCCGACGTTTCGTGAACATTACAGCTCTTTTCTTCAGGGCTAACCTGAAACTGAATTTTTAGGTTGTCCTAAATTAGGTTGCCCGTGATTGGCTGAAGCGCCCCACCGGGGGGACTGATCGCATTTGATTGGCCAATCAAGACTTTTTTAAAGAAGTCTTTTGTAAAAAAAATTGAAATCATTCAGATTTTTTAAATATAATAAGCTTAGAATGTTAAAGACTATTGTTTTCGTCTTAAGTAATTTTATATTACTACAATCAAACTCTAATTTAAAAAATGGGTTTGCAGCATATATGCGATATGTTGTTCACTTTTTACATAACATTTTCAAATTCTCATTCTTCTTCCTCCTTCTTATGTTTTCTTACATTTTTTTACATTTTTTTCGAAATATGTTTAAAAAAAATTCTTGATCGAACTTAAGATTATTTTCGTTCTTGGCTCGCTGATCATCACCAGGTCTGGGCCAGGTCAGACCTTCCAGAACGAAATTACAATTGTTGATCTTCGTTAACTGATCAGCACCAAACCTGGGCCAGACCAGTCTGTCCACACAAAAAAAAACAAAGTGTGAATCTAACGCTAATTTCAGGGTACCACTTCCCTGCAACATAAAATAGTCTTGGTAGTGTGAACGGTGCAGTTTTGGGGCAAAAATAATAGACGATAATTTCGTACTCCAACTTCAAACGAGATGGAACCACATCTTGAAATTAGCTGCAACAAAACTTATCCCCAAATTTTTACTGTGTAAAGGCGATAAGAAAAAATGTCTTATTTTGATAGTGTGAATTTTTAATTCTGTATCAATTCAAGCATACTGTACTTTTTTTAAATGTGTCAAAAGAATTGGCTGATCCGGCTCAGAACTTTTTTGTTTCGGCTCGTTGTTCAGCACCAGTTTTGGGACAGATCAGACCTTCCAGACTAGACGGTCTACATAAGGTCAGACCTGGGCCAGATTAACGTCAGACTTGGGCCAAATCAGATCTTCCAGACTAGATAGTCAAGATAAATCCAGACTTTATTACATTTTTTACATTTATTTTTTTTTTACATTTTACATTTATTACATTTTCTATACAAATGTGCTTCCATTTTTGGATTTTTCGGATTTTATTTGAAAATTCCATTGAGATAAGTCTTTTCATCTCTGAACAATATTTCGTTTTCAATTTCTGCAGATACTATCAATTTTGTTTCGTACTGAAAGTATTTGTCGGTTTTTAGAGAAAAATACCTTTTAGTAACCTTCCACATGTAAAGTGTCTTTTTCCCTTGGCAGAACTCAAGATTATGGTTTGTAAGAAATATTTTTAATTACTTTTTCACTTCAGTTTTCATGTAAACTAACTCACACATAAAATAAATCAAGAATTTCAAGAATAAAATCAATTTCAAATTAGAGTTTTCCCACAAAAATATTCTTACACAAATAAGGTTGCAAAAACGACAATTTTTCAATAAGCTTCATTTTCAGACTCTTCAGTACCCTGTTTCGGTAGTAACAAACAAAAATATTCCACTGTACTACTTCCGAATGGTTTTTTAACAAAATTACGTAAAAGTTCATCAAATATACAAAAAATAAATAAATAAATAAGCGACTTAGAGAAGAATTGAGTAGATTCGTGATAATGCGGATAATTTATCAAACTAGCAAGATTATCTTCTTATAAAAAATATATATATTTAAAATGGGGAGGCTTTTATATATTGAAATCATTTTTGAAAATTTCAAAAGCATAAAAAGGTGCATAAGTGTTTTGAGAGGTTGTATAAAAATATTCTATCTGAAATAACAGTTAAATAATAGAAATATATGTTTGTTAACGTTACCAGTGAGTGAAACAGATATCAGTCTGCTATAAAGGTATGTTTTTATATAGAAAACTTGCCGTCAATACGATGAAATTACTTGAGACGCAAAAAAAGTTCTTAAAAAATAATGTTAATATATGAAGGTCTCGCAATTTCATACCTAATTTTGTATAATAATGCTAATTTACCTGAAAAATGAAAATGAACTTGATTTTTTTATGGAAAGGTACTTTTGTGGAATTTGTATAGTGTAGTAATAATGTTTGCGATTTTTCCTCTAAGTAACTTTTACTTGAGAAGTATAGTTTAATTTTATATTGACAAAAATGTGTTTTAATTTTCAATCTCAAGGTTCGTAAAAGAAAGATCACAAGCTTTCTTTATAAATAAACAATAAAAATCCCACTTTTCTATCTCAAAGCTCTCAAAGGAGACACTAGTACAGTACTTTGCTCAGGTTCGACTTATATCAGACAAATTTTATTTTTTGAGTGGGTACATTTGAGAAATAATGCCCCATATATACTGACGGACACAAGTTTCCTATGTTTCATCACTGCGTTTCAGTTTGGGAATTACCGCGTCATTGAAAACATTTTTCATATAGCAAGATGATATCAGTGAAATGCTTAAATTAGGTATTTGCATCAGAATTCATTGGATATATATTATTATTTCATCACATAAATAATTCTTTAAAACAAAGATATTACATAGCTGTATTAGGAATGTTGGAACTCTGAATATAGGGCTAATATAATAGGATTCATCTTACAATTAAATCAATTATAAGTGTCAATTTTGAATGAAAATGAGTGAAATTATTAGAAAAACTAGTTTTCAAACTTTCCTAATTTTGTAAAACCTATTAAGTTTCTCCGTATTTGTTACTAATCAAAAATTTATACAGAAAGTTTCGATTTTGTTTGACTTCTGAAACTCGTGACGTCACACAGCTAATTCAATAGTATATTGCATTACAAGTGGTAGGCGATGGCCTTTTCGTGATAAGTGCAGTGTTTTTAGGACGAGTCGTAGGTGAGGGCACCGAAGGTGCCCGAACCGAAGACGAGTCTCAAAACACTGCACGAGTCAAGAAAAGGGCCTACCACGAGACATGCACGAAACTTTTTACAACAAGATCATGAAAATCGTGAAAAAAACGCTACCTGATCGAAGTCGCGGGGGGGTGCGGTCCAGGGCGCAGCCCTGGTGGGGGTGCAGGGGGCGAAGCCCCTGCTGGGGGGTTCGGGGGGCGAAGCCCCCCGATTGAAAAAGAAACCAAATCATAAATTAAAATTATTATAAGATTACCATAAGATTAAATTAAATAAGTTTAACTACCAAATTTTTTCAAATAAAAAGAAGAAATTTAGAATGATGAAAAATGTATACCTGTTTATTTTAGCAACTTTATTTTAAAGAGAACACTTTGAAGAGTATAACATTTTGAACTAATTTAAATTTTCCCGCAACTTTGACTTGAGCAACTATAGCGCACCTAGCGGCGGAGAGGCTACCGGCTTTGATAACCTTATTTCTGAATGCTGTCGCGCATTTGTTCGGTTTTCTTCAGTAGTTAAATCAATGTGATATTATCAAAAATAGAAAAAATGTCAGATTCGGACGAAAGTGAAATCTTTCAGTGTACGCCTCCTATTTCTGCACGGTAAGTCGCGAGACGAGCGCGCTACAGTTGTCGCTGAAAACATCGACCTATTTCCGTCTTTATTTAACTATCTTCCTTTCACTTATTGTGAAAATGTGGAATGCTTACGAAAAGAGGCCTTTTCGTAAGCATTCCTCATTTCGTACGTTCTTTATTCGCATCGTTCGAAATGCGCCACATTACACACAGATCATAAGTACGAAAACACGCCATTTTCATGATAGTGTTGTAAAAAGATATTTTTAAAACCAAAATTACGTTTGTCCAATATATTTTAATTTTATTGATCTGAGTTTCAAGTATTTTTATGTTTCAACTACAAATTCTGTAACGTCTAATATTACGCGCTTCATCAAGAAGACAGAAACGTTATCATGTGTAAATATAAATCTTTTTTTCCACTTCGTTATCTATATATTTACATTAGCTGACTAGTGTATAATTATATTAGCGAACGAATCACTAAAAAACTATAGTTACTCTTCAAGAGATTCTACAAGTGTGAGTTTCATCTACAAATACAAAAAATGAAGACCGTTTTCGGCGGTCTGGTCCTCATCTTCATATTTTTCCTTAACGAAGTTGGTAAGTGACTTAATAATAATATATTTTTGAAAATATTTGTCGAATGTAGATCTTCCATCGATATTATATCGCTTGAATCAGATATTAAGAGTTTCGTGCACCAGGAGATTTTTTTTTTATGGAATCTGGCGTTTGCTTCTTAGTTAATGATAGATCACAAGCGATTCACTAAATCCATTTTTAACACTTGAAATGTATGAGTCATTTTCTTCTTTCTTTTTACAGAAACAGCAGGGAATCTTGGGACCCCTGCACTCCCAAAAAATCCTCTTGCTCCTAGTAATCCTAGTTATTCTGATTTTCTGAGTAAGTCTAATCTATCTGATGAAACTGGGAAAGATGCTCACGATTTATTTTTAGAGCATTATCGAGGAAAAGGTCTTCCTAATACATCTAAAACTACTCTCGATTTGTATGATGCACGACACGCCAGTGGCTCCTACCATTTACCTGAAGATCAAGGAGTTTCCATAAATCGAAGATATAAGGAAGCTCGCAAAAGAGCCAACGAATATCTCGTCCAGCAACACCACCATCAGATGTACCAACAGCTCCAAGATTTCCAGGATCATTCTGAAGGTTCTGAATCAAGTATAAAAGGTACCCATGCGCACCCGAGGAAACCTCGTGGTCCTCGTCCGAATTCTCGTCCTTCTCATGGTCCTCGTTATTCTGATTATGTGATAAAGCCCGATGTACCTGATAAATCTGGGGAAAAAGCTCACAAATTGTTTTTAACCCATTATCAAGAAAAAGGTCTACCTAATACACCTAAAGAATCTCTTGACTTATATAATGAACGATACGCTGGTGGGTCTTACCATTTACCTGAAGAACAAGTTGGTTCCATAACCATCACTCACAGATTTGTGGAAGCTCGCAAAAGAGCCGCCGAACCTCTCGTCAAAGAGCACCACCAACAGATGTACCAAAAATGTCAAGATTCCCAGAATCCTTCTGGAGATTCTAGATTAAGTTCAAGAGGTGACAACCATCAAAATCAAAATCAATATAATGTGGGGGGTCAATCTAGTGGTTCTGGATTAGATTCTGGCAATAAATATTCATACACTGCTCCCCCAATGACACCATCGGAAGATTTATATGCACACTTTGATATCCAACCTCCTGAGCATCTTGATTTCGAGCAAAATTCGTCGCAAAATAATCCCTCAGCTGCAGCATTGATTGATAATTACAATATAAATCTAAGACGTAAGTATGGGGATCATTCTAAAGGTTCTGGTACGGTCTAACAAAAATAAAACTTCTAGTTCAATCAGACAACTATATTGAAAATAAATATGCTGTCGCACATACCCCAATAATGTAATGCATGTACGCTCAATCTTGGCTATATGTTGTAATTGAGGAAAAAAATGTAATAAATATATAAATGTATAATTATTAAATTAATACTAAATTAATAGAAATCTAATTACAGTGATATCGAGTTTCATTTATTTTCAAGCTTTTTACGGAGATTAGTTATCTTTATAGTATTATTTCCACACGTAGGTTGCAAAAAAGACATTTTTGCAATGGGCTTCATTTTGAGACTGATGAGTTGTCTTGCTTGTCAAATAGAAACAGAAATATTTTATTGTACTAGAGCAGGATAATAATTTCAAAATATTTTATGAGAAGAATATTCTATTGGAAATAATGTTAAAACACAATATATATATATATATATATATATATATATATATATTTGTTAATGTTATCAGTGAGTGAACCAGGTATCATGATGCAAAAGTATGTTTTTACATAGAAGTTGACGTCAATACGATGAAATTACTTGAGACGAAATAAAATTACGTAATCGGATGATGAATTATTTTCACTTTTCAGTCCTTGAAGCAGCTACTTTGCTTAAAAGTCGTAAATAACTACTGACATAATTTTTATAAGATAGTCCGTTTTTCTCTAATTTCATCTACTCTCGGTGATTTACGATTGAAATCGCACAGTTCTGACTTGAAAGAAGTTTCGACAAATACAAAAAATTGCAGTATCTTGTATGATTCAAGATTAGAGTGTTTAAATTTCCCAGTACATTTTAAACAATTCATAATTAGAGAAGTCAAAATTTGAACAAACTTCAAATTATGAAGCACTCAACAGATCAAAAATTTGAGAATTTATAGAAAATTTATTCAAACTTTCCTACCATAGTACACGGAAAAATGTATAGCTGAACCAACTATATATATTTTCGATCTAGTCACAAATATTATTGGAAACCAACCAACGATATGAGCAAAGATTTTTAAGTTGTGATTTGCTGCATAATTCACTTCGATTGTTGGTATTGTAAGTGAATAACATTTTTGAGTCGTTTAAACAAATATATTATATAAGTGAGATTTAAATGTTGCAACTCTCAATATAGCTCTAGTGAAATAGGAATAATTTTAACAGATGTTTGAAATTGATAATTTATTACACATTTATGTTTAGATTATGAATATTAATTATGAATACTGTTCGGAAATTTTTCTATTGTACACTATTCAATCAGTAATTTTGAATCTTTATTTCCGTCATCGTTAATTTTTATGATATGTCTCAAATTTTGAATGTTTTGTCAGTTTTTGTAGATTTGAGATTCAATTTTTGAGTGTTGAAAAGTGACATTAAAAATTGAACAATTGAATTTTTTTACGGAAAAAAAGCTGCGAAAAAAAATAAATTGATAAAAATTGTTCAACCAAAAAAAATACAAATTTTGTATCAATAATTTTTCAAAGAACGCATAGTTTTTTATTTTGACCGTAAGAAATATAATTAAAAATAGGAAAATGAAAATTTGGTTCAAACCTAACAAGGTACGGAAAGGAATTAATAAAAAAGGATGTTCATACAAAAAAGATCTACAAATTTATTGTTAATTAATTTTTGTTAGCACGCGTAGTTCTTGTATTAATCGTAAAAAATTACATAAAAAATAGATCAATTAAATTTTTGGACAAGCGACACAAGCTACGGGAAAAAAATAGACCCAAGATGTTCATCCAAAAAAGAGCTATACATTTTTTATCGATCATTTTTGCATGGGGCCATCAGTCTTTGTTTTAATCGTATAAAATTACATTAGAAATAAAAAAAATCAAATTTTTGGAAGGACATAAACTGCAATAAAAAGTTTAATAACAAACTTTTTTTCATAGGGTGCGCACTCTTTTTATCTATGAAAAACAAGAGAAGGAAAATACGTTTGTATGAATATCGATACATGTTATGAATGGTAATAATTTGAAGTTATTGAAATGATACTTTTCTACTTTATTTTGCAACGATGCTTGATGAGAATATGTTCGTTAAAGCCGAAGGAGCTTTATCAAAAGAGAATTCACAATCAGAAATTGCAAACTATATTCTTTGATATTGTGAAGATCATGATTCCGACTTTTTTTCATACATTTCAGATACCCGATTTTCTCCCATCATTAATAATACGGCTATATCTACTATAGCTATACTTTAACTATGCTTCAGTTATACCCATGCAAAAATTCTTCCATGGCCCCGATCGGGTTCGGATCTGGCCAAATCCGGCTCGGATCGGAAAACCGACCTGGGCCAGACCCGTGATGAAACACACCGCCCGATCGGCCGCCCGATCGGTCGGTCCCGGACCGGATCCTGATTAATTTCCCGTTGAAAATAATATTAATAAAATTTGGGTATTTTCTAAAATAAATAATATAAAACGAAGTTAGTGTATTCAAATAACTTATTTTAATCCTTATACGATATATAAAAATTATTGTGAATAGAGAGAACATAATGGAACGTTAGTTTTCATTGCAGCGTCTTTTCAGAAGCAACAAATAGAAATTAATTATTGGAATTTCAGTTTCATCAGTAGAATTATAAAATAAATTGTAAGTTTAATTTGAAGTATATTATTTAAGTATGATACGCACCATGCAAGCATGAGTAGAATTCAAAATCATTAAACACTTCCTTGCCTGGAACTTTTTTTACTGCAGTGAGCAGTAAAATTAAATCTCTGCCCAAATATTTTTTTAAAATAATGTTTAGCGACTTTCGTAGTCCTGCATCCAGGCTCATGGAGAAATATACTGTGGCTTTCTGCAACTATCAACAATAATTCAAATAAAATATGGCATGTTTTTAGTGTGGCGTAAATGGAATCAATACTAAGTGAAACTTGGAAAACGACAACAGCAATCCTTATTATTTTGCAGCTTTTTATAGAGATTTTTGACCTCTTCTAGACTGTTCAGAGGTAAATTTAAATTATATTCCTCTTCGAAAGACTTCTTGCCAACCTATATTGCACTCCTATCAGCTTCCGTAATTTTTAATATTACCTTTTGGACCTGAGATACTCCTTGAACATCCACACGCCATGCTTTCATTTCCTTTATAAGGGTCCTGTATCCTCGATAAGAAGTGAAATAGAAGTTTTTTATTGAAAATTGAACCATTCAGTTAAAAATTCAACTATTTGGTTAAAAATTCAACTATTTTGTTGAAAAATAGACCCTTTTAAATGAAAATTCATTTATTTAGTTTCCAGTGCAACTTTTAGGGTAAGAATTAATTTTTTTGTATTGTAAATTTATCTATTTGGTTGAAAATTCCACTATTTGGTTAAAAATTCAACAATGTTGTTATAAAATAGTCCCTTTTATTTGAAAATTAATTTGTTTAATCTTAAGTGCTACTTTTGGTGTGAAAATACATTTTTTTGTGTTAAAAATTTATCCACCTGGTTGAAAATTCAACTATTTGGTTGAAAATTCAACTATTATGTTGAAAATTCAACTATTATGTTGAAAAATAGTCCATTTTAACTGAGAATTCAAGTATTTAGTTTTAAGTGCAATTTTTTGTTTTATAATCCACCTTTTTGTTAAAAATATGACCACTCAGTTGAAAATCTAAGTATTTGGTTGGAAATGCAACTATTTGGTTTCATATTCAATTATTTTGTTGAAAAATAGTACCTTTTAATTGAAAATTCAATTATTTAGTTTTGAGTGCATTTTTTTGGTTCAGAATCCAATTTTTTATTGAAATATTCAGTTGAAAATTTAAGTATTTGGTTAAAAATGCTTAAATAATTTTCGTAAATTTCTTGTTAACTTACGTAACTATTCGCTTGTTTGTTGTCTATTGCGGGGTTTGTAAAAAGTTTTGTGGTGACATCCCGATCGTGGTTTTGGTGTAGTCTGAGCTTTTTTGATCAAACTTTGAGTGCTGGAGTGACCTGCAAAAAAATGGCAGCATTTTAAAGGAATTTTTTTGATTGAGATGATTAACATTTCAATGGAAAATTTTGTTTTATATACCATTTTAATGTGCTTGGAAACTCGGGCTCTGCAGTTTTGAAGATTTGTTTTTCAAGGAAGAAATTTTCTTTCCTGTTTGTAAATCTGGCTCCTCAAACTCTTCTGACTATCATCGGTAAATAAGCGAAATATTTCATCTCCTGAAAGTGATGACTTATGAAATCCTGAAAAAAAAATATATTCATCCAAATATAACTTTAAAGAAAAATAAATACTAACCTTCACGACTCGAAGATTTTTCCTCTTCTCGTTACTAAGCCCCACTATACTGTCGACCGAGGACTCAGAGTCAGGGCTGTCATCTTCTATATCTTAATGAAAATAAATAGAGTCTATATTAATAAAATATTATTTTTTTAAACAATATGAGATATCAAGAAATCGTCCTGAAGAAAAAAAATGACCTTCAAGTGCCAGTGGTTTTGGTTTTGTCTGAGCTTCTTTGATCAAACTTTAAGTGCTGGAGTGTCCTGAAAAAAAATTGAAGCAGAAATTTAGAGGAATTTTTTTAATTTGGATGATTAAAATTTTAATGGAAAATCATGTTCCAAATACCATTTTTATATCCTTATTCACTTATCACACTTAAAATTTGATTCAAAATTATATAGCTGTAAAAACTGCCCACACGTCATTTGCTATTTCACAGCGCACATACCAGGTGTCGTTGTAGGCGGTAACCCGGCCACCGGGTCTGACACGACGCTAAAACCACGAAATATACCCTATCCGGGACAGACCGTACCAACCTGATCAGGGCCTTATCGGTAAAATGGAACCAGTATGGCGATTTCTGCCTGGGTAATGCATCTATACTTCTTAGATATACCTTAGCAATACTTTCCCTGTAATTATTCAACCAAACATTTTTATCCTTAAGTCACATTTAAGCTATACGTCCACTATACTTCATTCAAATATACATGAAGTATGGGATCCTCCCATTTGTCACACTTTTACTATACCACCTGGGAGGTCATTCCCATACGATTTCCCACATGTTTTTCTAGATCATTCCCATAACAAATATTTTTCACTTGTGTGTTCGTTTTTACCCATGTTTTTAAACATGTAATCAAGCTGAAAAGCGCACTTTCAATTTTACATTCTATACATTTTTAATCGATTTAAATTTGAAAGTTATTTGTCATGATTTTTCCAACTTTGAGGTCAGAATGATGATTCGAATGCTCGATGAGATCCGAGGCAGATATAAATGTCTCATCCGGCAGATTTGGCCTTCCGACCCGTTGGGGAGGATCAAAGTAACTGCAACGAACGTGCTTACTATCCCGGTAGTACTCTGTTCATTTGGAGTGGTTCCATGGACGAAGGACGAGCTCAGATCCCTTGATATCGGGAAGTGAAAGATTATGCACATGAACAAATACATGCACCTTGAGTATTCCGTTCCGCGACTCTACATTCCAGGCCATCAAGGTGGTCGCGGAATACTGAATCTTGAATGTCTTCACAACTGGACTTTTCTCGGTACAGCACATATAGTCGCAAACAGACGAGACCCTCGTCTTAAAATGGTCAGGAAGCACGAAGAAGTCGGCAAAAGAGTTTCAAGCAGCGGAGGAGGCTGCTGAAACACTCGGCCTTGACTTAAATATCAGGGGTGAGCTAATTCATGGAATCTTATCCATCTCGACTACTCACTCCTGAAGGTCCGGATTAGGAAAGCACAGGATAAAAACTTCTGTGATCAGCTCCTCGAAAAGAAGATGAACGGTATCTTCCACAAAAATGTGGACGATCAGTCGATGTCGCATGAGGTAACATGTGCTTTCCTCAAATCAGCGGGATTGAATTCAGGCACGGAGGGTTTCATTTTGGCGTCTCAAGACGGTGTCACTTCCACTCTAACATAACATCGCTGCATCGGAAGCCAAGAGATTCCTGACGATAGCTGCAGAACATGTCGTGCATACCCCGAGCATCTAGGACACATGTTATCTAGTTCTTCAACTAGTGCGGTAACGACCTTCATACAAAGGCACAATGCAGCACTAAGAGTGCTTTATTACAATCTTTGTCACTCTTACAGCATTAGCCCTAATACTGATCCCCTGAACGCTTCTAGAGAAATAGAGTTAATTTTTGAACACGAAAAGTGCCGCATATAATGGAACTTCATATTTTCGACAATTGTTTCTGTTGCGCACTCTAAGCCTAACATGATTCTCCTCGACTTTGAAAAGCGAACCATGTTCGTTATTGAACTTTCGGCACCAGCTGACCAAAACATCATATTAAGTCCATTGCAGACTGTAACCACCTATCTCACGGTCGTGAGGCGAGGTTGCAGCTGAAACGTTACTGCGAATTCCCCGAGAGTGGTTGCAATTTTGTAGAATAGCTCCCTCCCGCTCCCGGTAAAATCACGCGGTTATCCTTATGACAAACTATCATACACATATAATTGAAAAAAAAGTTCAACCATTGTAGGTTCCCCTTAAGAGCAACTGCCATCCAAAAAATGTCAATAGCCCCCAGTAGAACCGCCGTAAATCACACACATGGCCACGTTTCACAACCGTGAGATGGGTGGTCACAGAGCACGACGAAATCACAACGACAGGCTGGCGAAACCCTCGTGTGTCTTGAGGACCCGAAGCGACCCAAAGATGACAGCTTTCTGCATCCATCTCGCAAGTGCCTTGACATATTTTTGGAATGCGGGTATGGCCTTGAAGTTACGAACCAGTCATAGTTTCGCACCACCGAGAGCACCTATCACAAGGACAATTACTTGCACCGAATATTCTGGGTACAGTTGTTGCAGCTCTCTTATTAGGTCTTGATACCTCTCCTCTTTTCTTTCTCCTTTGCAGTGATGTTGTATTCGGACGGAGCCGAGAATTTGATCACGAATATAGTTCGTATCTGACGTATCTGTTGCCCGAAAATCGTAGTTCCAGAAAATTTGGCACTTCTCGTTTCGGACAATTGACTCTATCTCCCTTGGAGCGTTCGGCAGGGCAAGGTCGCGATCAACACCGTGATAGCGATAAGGATAGTAATAAAGTACTCTCAGGTCTGCATTATGTCTATAGATATACGTTGTTCCTGCGTGGGTCGGACACCCCGATAGTATGTGTTATAGGTACTCAATGCGTGGATGACACGCTCTGCACCTATCACTGAGAACTTCTCGACATAAAATGCGGTCACGGTATGCTAAGGTGGAAATGACACCGTCCTAGCATGAATTAAGCCCTGACGATTTGAGGAAAGCAAAAGTTTGCTCCTTCTACAAGGACTGTTTTCTACATTTCTGTGCAAGTTTCCGTGCATTGTCTTGTCGAGTAGCTGTTGGTGAAATTTTCTAACTTCTGCTTCCTTCACTCCGGCTTTTAGAAGTGAAGCATCTAGATAAATTAATGCACTTTCCTCACTTTTGATGTTAAAATTCAGGCCAAGGGTCTCGGCTGCTTGTCCCGCGGCTTTGTAAAGGAACGCTCCTTTGCGTGATATGTACAATCGCGGAACTGACGAATTGATATGCAAGTGTTTATGCAAATGCATGATCTTACGTGTGGTGACATCAAGGGCCTCAAGCTCGATCTTCGTCCATTGAACCAACTCTAACGAGTAGAGCAGAACCGGGACGGCAAGCATGTTAGTCGCAGATACCTTGTTCAACGGCGACAGATTGGAAGACCAAATATGTCGAAGAAGATACTTGTATCAGCTTCGGAGAGATTCCTTCACTGATGTTACGTCTTGAATGCGGCTCTGAGGCACGTCCAGGTATGTATAGGTCGCTCTGGTATCAAGATGTCTAATAACACATATCCACAAGCTCAGGGTCCTTGGGAACGCCAGTAATCTTTCCTTTTTTCAGATTAATTTTGGCTCAATTATCCAAACCAAAGTTCGTCCCCATCGCTCCTGCGTAGTTCTTGACGATATTTATAGCAGTTTGAAGTTTGCTTTTACCAAAGGCATAGATCTTCAGCTCATCCATTTAAAAATAGATGAGTGACCTTATGCTCGCGCTGATTAGTGCCACCACAGAGGTATCCAGGAGAATTTCGTAGTGCGAGAGATAGAGGTAGAAGTGTGATGTAAAAAAGCAAGGGGCTCATGGTATCACCTTGAAAGCCGCCCCTCTGGAAGGTGACGTTGTTCTTTGTCACACGATAATTTCTAGATGAGATAATAAATCTAGTTTTCCAAAAAGGCATCAATCTCTCTATGCTTCTCACTACGTGTGGGTGTACCTTCAAGCTTTCCAACAGACAGATGATAAGTCCATGAGAGGTGGAATCAAAAGCTTTCCGGTAGTCAATCCAGGCCATTGACAGGACGCGCTGATGGGCAGCAGCGTCGTTACCGACACACCTGTCAATTAGCAGGTTCTCTCGACAGCCTACTACACCTTTCTCCGAGCCACGTTATTCGTACATCTCTCGCCATACAGGCTCAATTCGTCTAACAATCCTGTTGTTCAGGACTTCTGTAAAGATCTTATACAGTGTGTTCGAACAAGTTATTGGCCTGTAATTCTCTGGGTTGGATAAGTTGCCTTTTTCGGCAGGAGTATAGTGCGTCCGAGTACCAGCCACTGCGGAATGAGAGTTTCCGACTTTAAATATGAGGTGAATATGCGGGCCAAATTTTGTTGTGTAAAAGTAAACTTCTTCCACCAGAATTTCTTGATACAATCTAGTCCAGCAGCAGAAGAGTTCTTCGTGCCTCAAAGTGCTTTTTTCACCTCTTCGGCAGTGATTAATGGACATTCGCCCTCAGGTTTTATGAGGTGTTCGCAAAACTCCTTGAAGTGGATGATATTGGCAGTATCTTCTTTCAGCTCTAGTGTCTCTACCTCATTGGGCTTGGGTGGATTTTTCACATAAACAGGGAGATTGCTGGAGAGGCGTGATGTGTCAGCGAGAAACTGTTGATTCTCCCTGATCCATCTTTCCCTCTTTTGTATTCTCCTCCTTGCGTCGGATAACGGCCTTATATTGTTAAAAATATGCTGCTTGATTGTAAGCAGCTTTGACTTATTCAGTGTACGATTGAAGATCCTCAGTTCTTTGGCGAACTTTCAAACCCTTTCCGTAAACGGTCTACCACATGTTATGTAGTCAACCACACATTGAACACGGGATGCATTCTGTCTCGCTCATCCAATCTTCTTGTGCACTTGATGCAAGCGTCTTTTGGTCTTTTGATCCATCGTCGGTTTTAGCCTCCGATTTGAATCAGCCAAAGCTCTCGCAGCACCATGAACTGAGCAATTGATGGTCCACAAGTCGGACTCTTGTGAAATATCTCCACGAAGGGAGGTATCCATTTCAGCCAGATCTTGGGGCTTAGGAGGGACTTGCATGTTAATTTTCCTCCTTGTGCTGAAATCGCGATCATCTCTCAGAAGATGCCTGCTTTCTGCGGATGGTCTTAAGGAGCTTACTTAGGCTTGATTTTTAGCCCATGCATTCGTTTTGACATGAATCCAGCTAAACGGGTGAATTGTTCGATGTAATATTTGAACCACATAATCTCAAGGGCATAGTGCCCAACAAGTCAGTCTCTTTTTTTTAAAAAATGGTCTTGTTTTTTTTTCAATTAATCGAAAATGTGGTTCATTTCTGCGCCTGGAAGCGAGCAATCTGCCACCGGGAAAGTACTCACGGTGAACCGAAAACTGGCACTCCGAATTATAAGGGAAAATCGTCATATCAAACCATGAACTTTTCCGAGGATGCTTCACCCCAGGAGGTTGGCCGTAACTCATCCGTCCTTTCTATTGTTACGATGTAACACGATTCGAGCCGCTTGAACGAAATTAATAATTATTAAAATGTTCAGACATGGAATTTTTATATGCTGCATTAGGTTCATTACATAATTACGAGACGATTAAAGAAAGATAAAAAAAATCGGTTTACCCATTCAATTTCTGTTGGGGGTTTTGGTAATGTTGCATTTTATTCGAGATTACCTTCAATATTGAGAATATTTACCAATTTCCCAAATTATTTGTTATCTTCGAATCAGTGACTTCATTAATCCGATTCTCGACGAGAATGAATCTCGCAGTATCCAAAGAATTTAAATAATTCACAGATTATTGAATGTAATTGTTCTAAACAAATTATATTAACAAAATGTCAACATATTGCAAATTTTGCTTGCAAAGTATATTTGTAAGTTGAAATTGCTTGATTTTATCAACGGGATCATGTCTGATCATGAAAATTTGTTGCCCCGTATATTTTGTTTATTTTATAAAGAAATTATTTTAAAAAATGCATAGTATAGGGGCTGTTTGACAGAAAGTAATCGTTTTTCTTTCGTAGTCCTTTTAAATTATATGACTGATATTATTGAGTGATTAGGATGCAAATGATATGAATCAATATCATTTGTTTTTCTTATAAAGAAAGTTTATGAACAAATGCATATTTTGACCATTCATACATAGAAAGTGATCGTTTGTCATCATTGCCTTCAAATGATATCACTGGAAATTTTTGCTGATGTTCTAGAAGAATTAGCTTCAAAAACAATTTCAGGATCCATTTCAAATTCATTCTTGCTCCACTTTAATAAATAGTCAAACTATGCATGTTTCCATCTAAATTATTTTCAGCACCCCGAACTCTAGGATGATCGGCATTGTTTTCCGACCCACTGCCGGGTGCTCTGCGCATCGATCGTTTTGAACCGCATCCACAACATTTTGGTGTTTCGGTGGTTTCATTGTTATTGTCAATACTAGGTCAATAATAGGTCTCGCGATTTTATATATAATTTTGTATAATAATTGGGATTTTTCCTTTCAGTACCTTAAGCTTCAGAAGTCTAATTTGATATTATATTGACGAAAATAAGTTTCAGTTTTCAATCTCAGAGTTCGAAAAAGGAAAATTCCTAGTTTTCTTGATTACTGAACAATAGCCATCCCGCTTTATAAACTCAAAGCTATGAAAGAGAAACACCTAAGCTTTTTTGAGATAAAAAAAGAAAAATACGTTTTCTTTCCAAAAAAGTCAAGTTTTGTTTCTGGCTTATACTTTTCAAATTCAAAAATGTATTTTCAATAAATGCAAGGACACATAATTTGTTATCGCCTTTAGGAGAGCTGAAAATTGCCGTAATAGACGATATTTATTAGAATCCCCAGTTTTCACCCCCATCTCTGGGTAAATATTTATCAAAATGAATAAAAAATTCCCCATAGACTACTATCCACTAGAACAGCAGATTGGACTGGTTTGACTTATACCAGACAAATCCGATTTTTTGAGGGGATAAATTTGAGAAATAATGCCACATGTACTGGCAGTCACAAGTTTTCAATCTTTCATAACTGCGTTTCAGTTTGAGGATTACCGTATCATTGAGAACATTTTTCATATATCAATACTAAATTTGAGAAGAAGATGTATGAAACCTCAAAATAGTTTTGTATTATATTGTCAAATAATATTATTAAAGTCTCATATATTTTGTTTAAAAATTTACACGAAAACATGTATGTACCAGCAATGTACGAAAACATGTACCAGCGATATTCATCGTTGATCTAGCTACAGATGTTGTCTGGTAAGAATCAACTACATCGATAAAATTTTTAAAGCAGGTATTTGCAGCAAAATTTATTGTAAGTATTATTATTAATCAGTCAAATAAATAAATCGTAGAAACAAAGATATTATATAGCTGAATTAAGAATGTTGGAATACTGAATATGGGGCTAGTGTAATAGGATTAATTTTAACAGAGGTTTTAAAGTTATAATTTATTTAACAGTTTACCTTACAATTGAGTTGATCATAAGGGTTTATTTTAAACGAAAATAAGTGTGATTAAAAGAAAACCCAGTTTTCAAACTTTTTGTAATTTTTTAGAACTTATTTAGTTTCTCCGTATTTCTTATCTACCAAGAATTTTTACTTGAAGTTTCGATTTCGTCTGACGTCTGAAACTCGTGAAGTCACGTAGCTAACGCAAAGATAAGAAAATGCTATTTTTCTGGTTCAACTATATTTTTTTTCCGTCTAGTATATTATATACGTTTCTCCAAGGAGCAGAAATACAAAGTTAGCAAATTTCAGTAAGTCGACCTATATTTTCACTTCGTTATCTTTATATTTACATAAAGCGGCCAGCATATAATTATATTATCGAATGGATCTCTGAAAAAACCATTGTCGCTCTTTCAGGGATTCTAAAAGTGTTTTATCTACATATAAAGAAGATGAAGCCCCTATTTGGTGGTCTGGTCATCATCTTAATGTTTTTTCTCATTGAAATTGGTAAGTATCATAATAATAATTTTTTTCTCAATATTTGGTAAATTCAAAACCTCTGTCAATATTTAAATCGTTTGTATCAGATATCAAGAGTTTCGCGCACAAGCAGATTTTTTCATGGAATCTGGGGTTTGCTTGTTAGTTTTCAGTACTCAAGTATTTTATGTACAGTTTAATTCACGGGAATTTTCATTCATGCTAGATCACGAGCCATCCACTGAACTTATTCTATTCATTACGGTTTCAGTATTTTTCAATCCATTCTTAAAACTGCAAATCCATAAATAATTTTTCTTTGGCTCTTTATAGAAACTGCAGGTAATCTGAACAAAATAAAAACAAAATATACAGATACGACTGCTGAGCGAGATGATCAGGCTCGTCGGGACGATCATAGAATAACTCAAATCCTTGGCACCCCTGCTCGCCCGATAAAACGTCGTGCTCCTCGTAAAAATCCCCGTGCTGTTCGCGGTCACCGTGCTGGGTTTGAGCTCGAGTGCGAGATAGATGAAACTGGGGAAAAGGCTCAAAAAAGGTTTTTATCCCATTATCAAGAAAGAGGTCTACCTAATGCACCTTATACTACTCTCACATTATATAACGAACGACACAGCAGTGGCTCTTACCAATTACCTGAGGAACAACGTGGTACCAAGGGGCATAGTTATGAAGAAGCTCGCAAAGTGGCCTTTGGACCTTTCGTCCAACAACACCACCAACAGATGTACCAACAGCATCAAGCTCTCCAGGATCATTCTGGAGGTTCTGGATCGATTTCAAAGGGTCTTGCTGGTGGATCTGGATTGGGCTCTGGCAATAATCCATATACTTCTCTTCCAATGACACCAGCGGAAGATTTATATGCACAGTTTGATATCCAACCTCCTGAGCACCTTGATTTCGAGCAAAATTTGTCGCAAAATAATCTCTCAGCTGCATCATTGATCGATAATTACAATATAAATCTGAGGCGTAAGTATGGGGATCATTCTAAAGGTTCTGGTTCGGACTAACAAAAATAAAACTTTTAGTTCAATAAGACAACTATATTAAAAATCAGTATGCTATTGTACATACACCAATAATGTAATGCATGTGCGCTCAATTTTGGATTTGTTTTGTGATTAAGGAAAAAGTAATAACAAGTGCGCTTATGGCAATCGCCAGTTTCAAGTGTGTTCTTCTCAAAACCGGTTTTTCGTAGTTTTAACCTCAAGATTGCACTGATGATTCGATTTTCACAATAAATGATTCTTTCTCGGCTTAAAATGTCAGAAATTTATTATTATTTATTGGTTCATAGATATAACAATTATTTATGTCATAGGTGGTTTCACTTAACACGTTTGATTATTGTAAACAGCCTTCTATAATTAAAACGCACGAGTGTCTTATATTTTGCAATATTCATTGAAATACATTAATTATTTACTGAAAATATTGCATCAAAGGTGTTTTCTTTCCAATTAAACTGATCTATCATAATATCGCAGAGTGCATACATGAAAAAAAGCTGGAATTATGGTTTCTGACCATCTTTAGGAGAGGATCTCTGCCATTCGCAACGATGTAAGCTGTCCTTAAAACAATTCGGTTATGAAGACACTGGAGATTCAGAAGTCCGCGTCCGCCTTGACGGCGTGAAATGTATAATCGCGGAACTGACCAATTGATGTGCAAGCTTCTATGCATATGCATGATCTTACGCGTGGTGACATCAAGGGCCTTAAGCTCGTTCTTCGTCCATTGAACCACCCCAAACGAGTAGAGTAGAACCGAAACGGCAAGCATGTTAGTCGGAGATACCTTGTTCAATGCCGACAGATTGAAAGACCAAATCTGTCGCAGAAGAAGCTTGTATCTGCTCCGAAGAGACTCCTTCACTGATGCTACGTCCTGAATGCGGCTTTGAGGCACGCCCAGGTATGTATAGGTCCCTCCAATATTAAGATGTCTAATAACACTTATATCCACAAGCTCAGAGTCCTTGGGAATGCCAGTCCATCCCAATCTCTTCTGCGTAGTTCTTGACGATATTTATAGCAGTTTGAAGTTTGCTTTTACCAGAGGTCATCCATATAAAATACATGAGTGACCTAATGCTCGCGCTGATTAGTGCGGCCACAGAGGTATCCAGGAGAATTTCGTAGTGCGAGAGATAGAGGCAGACGTGTGATGCAAAAAAGTAAAGGGCTCATGGTATCACCTTGAAAGACGCCCCTCTGGAAGGTGTCATTGTTCGTTGTCAGACGATAATTTCTAGATGAGATAGTAAATCTAGTTTTCCAAAGAGGCATCCATCTCTCTATGCATCTCACTATGTTTGGATGTACCTTCAAGCTTTCCAACAGACAGATGATAAGTCTATGAGAGGTTGAATCGAAAGCTTTCCGGTAGTCAATCCAGGCCATTTACAGGACGCGCTGATAGGCTACAGCGTCTTTACAGACACACCTGTCCATTAGCAGGTGTTCTCTCGACTGCCTGCTTCACCTTTTTTGGAGCCACGTTGTTCTTACATCTCTCGCCATCCAGGCTCAATTCGTCGAACAATCATGTTGTTTAGGACAGCTGTAAAGATCTTATACAGTGCATTCAAACAAGTTATTTTTTTTTTTTTGTTGGACAAGTTGCCTTTTTTCGGCAGGAGTATAGTGCGTTCTAACACCAGCCACTGCGGAATGGGCATCTCCGACTTCAAATATGAGGTGAATATGCGAGCCAAATGTTGGTGTATAAAATTAAACTTCCTCCACCAACAGTTCTTGATATAATCTGGTCCAGCAGCGGAAAAGTTCTTCGTGCCTCTAAGTGCTTTTTTCACCTTTTCGGCAGTGACTGATGGACATTCCTCCTTAGATTTTATCAGTTTGTCGCAAAACTCCTTGAAGCGGATGATATTGTCAGTATCTTCTTTCAACTCTAGTGATTTTGGACTCTTGTACACCTCTCTCTAAAAATTCTGTACCTCCTTGGGCTTGGGTGGATTTTTTTTTACAGAAACAGGGGGATCGCTGAAGAGGCGCGATGGGTCAGTGAGAAACTGTTGATTCTTCCTGGTCCATTTCTCCTTCTACTGCATTCTCCTCCGGGCGTCAGATAACAAACGTATTTCGTCAAGAAAATGCTGCTTGATTGTTAGCAGCTTTGACTTGTTTAGTGTGTGATTCAAGATCCTTAGTTCTTGGACGAACTCTCGAACCCTTTCCGTAAACGGTCAACCACATGTTATGTAGTCACATTGAACTGTCACATTGAATTGTAGTCACACATTGAACACGGGACGCATTCTGTTTTGCCCATCCAATTTTCTTGTTCATTTGATGCAAGCTTCTTTTGGTCTTTTGATCCATCGTCGTTTTCAGCCTTCGATTTGAATCAGTCAAAGCTCTCGCAGCACTATAAACTGTGCAATTGATGGTCCAGAGGTCGGTCTCTTGCGAGATATCTCCACGAAGGAAGGCATCCAATTCAGCCAGATCTTGGGGCTTAAGAGGAACTTGCATGTTCATGTTCCTCCTTGTACTGAAATTGCGATCTTCGTCTGCAGCTTGATCAAGCAGCGGTTGGGGAAGCGCTCCGCGTACATATCCATTTTTCCGGAGGTTGTCGGCTTGATTTCGCAAAGATTGATGCGAAACGTGCTGAAGCTCTGGGTGTTTCTGGCACCCCAGAGTGTGCATACGCGCCATAAAGCCTCCGCGAACAGGGATAATGCTGGCATCGTTGTAGTCTAGCACGTCGTTCTTGAGGGGGTTATCCCGTACGACAGTCTTTTTTAAAAAGGTTTTTTCGAAATTTTTTGTAGCGAAATTAAAAAACACAGACCCTTTATCTTTTCCTTTCTTTATGTAGGAGCATTAATATTCAATTTCGAATTAAAAAATAAGTTCTCAATCAACTGCTTGAATGATTAGAATTGAGTAAAGTTTTTAATTATCTACAGCCGTTATTTGACATAATCATACATTTCCGTTCAATATTTCAGATATTTCAGTTGAACATTTTGGTTATAGTTCAATTAAATGGTTAAATATCAAATGTGTTAACCCTGAACATCTAGATATTACGGGTAAATATCCATTCTTATCAGCCTTATTCATAAAAATATTCTGTTTGAAGTAATGGTTAAACAATAGAAATGTATTCTTGTTAATGTTATCAGTAAGTGAACCACATATGTTATATGCTGTGAACCTACATTTTCAAGAGGACCTGACTTAATGACGATAAAATTACTTAAGTCGAAACAAAAATACGTAATCGGATAATATATTATTTCCACTTTTCAGTCCCGGAAGCATTTATTTTGCTAAACAGTCATATATAATTACTAGCATGATTTTTAGAACATGACATGTTTTTTTCTAATTTCTTTCATTTTTTGTAATGTATATTCTCGTTTCAATCGGAATCGTATAGTTCTGATGTGAAAGAAGTTTTAGTAAACGAAAACAACTTCAATAATTTGTAAGATTCAAGATTAGATTGTCTAAATTTCCGTGTACATTTTAAACAATTGCAATGTTAAGAAGTCAAAAATCAAACAAACTTTAAATCATGAAACGTTTAAGGGATCGAAAATTTGTAAATTCATAAGAAATTTATCAAACCTTCCTTATCATAGTACACGGAAACCAATGTATAGCTGAATCAACGTTACTTATCCCTAATCTGGCCACAAACATCGTTGGAGACCAACCAACGATGCTGGCAACATCTTAAAAATAGGGATTTGCAGCCTAATTTATTTTCATTACCATAATTAATGAATAACAGTTGAAACGAATAAATTATATAGCTGATATAAAAATTTCGCAGGTCTGATTATAGCGATAATCAAATAGGAATATTTTAAAGCTGCTTTAAAAATATTCAGTCTTGAAAACTTTTTCGAAATTTTTCGATTCAACTGGATTTTAATTCCAAGTTCTTCTTATGGTATAGTAGTTAGTTTATCATCTATTACAGTTTTAAAAAAGGTTATCAAAATAAAAAACGTGAAGAATAGGATTGTCTAATAAAAGAACGCAATGGTGTCACATTTTCAACTCTATTAAGACAATGAGGCCACATTGTAAAATTGTGAACGTAACGTAGCTTGTTTTCAATTTGGAACAATCGCCTCTTGATTGTTTAAACAAAGTTAAGAAAAATAATAATTTCCATAATCTTCAGATTACAATGGACTAGTGGACTAAAAATCCATTATACATATTCAGAGTCCTTATGCGCTACTTTTTCTACCTAGTTCTGTTTCTGATTTAAAAAACATTTTTCGGTGGTGTGAATATGATACGCCTTGAAATAACCATCAGCTTGAGCAAGTGTGAATTAAGTCCTTAGAGGAGTTTATTTGAATTTTAAAGCCTCCTACTCGAAAGATACAATTCTCTACTCTATTCAAACAATAAGAAGTTCATATTATGGAATTGTAAACAATAATTAGCCTCACTCCAATTTTAAAACATTGCTTTTTGTTTGTTTGAACCAAGTCTCCCAAGCCTACATGCATTTCACGTGTCAAAGTTTTTGAATAAAGAGTACCTTCTCAATCCCTACCACGGCGCCACATTCGCCTCAACATTAGCAAAACTCTTATCAGTGATGATGGTCATATGTTTTCGACTGTCTCTTACTTGCTGTTCCTTGTGATTATATATTTGAATCATGATTATTATTTGGATTCTGTGAATAAATATTTAGTGTCATCGACAGTTAGTGTTTATTTCATATGCATTTTCTCTTTTTCCAGTCGGCCTCTTCTTCTCCAGAAGTTATTACACTTTCAAATGTATAATACTTCCGATTACTAAAATTGTCATACCATTATAATATATACCTCAATAAAATGATGGTGAAAATATGAATCACCTTCCTACAGTTATTGTCGATTACTCTAAATATTTCTTTATAAAATAATTAGGATCATATACTATATTTTGGATTGGAGGAGTCCGGATTTACTGCTTCCAAAAATTGTTGCCGCAGCGGTTTTGGGCTAAGAGTGCATCCCGAGTCTCAAACGCGAAACATCATCAGCGTAGAGGCAAAGGGACAGTGTTCGGTAATTTTACATGTTCTAATTGAAAATGGTTCAAACGCCACTGAATGTTTATGTTTGGACAGTCTGGATTCATCACTGAGGGCCACTGAAGCCTTCCCCGAAACCGGTGGTAAATCCAAGTTCCAGTGTCATTGAAATATGTAAACCCAAATGACAACAAATGACAAACACTACCAAACATATAACAAGAGGGTTTTGCCTGCGTTGAGGAACATGTGGCACGGCGTTAAGGATTGCGAAGGTACTTTTTCATCCACAAACTTTGACACGTGAAATGCATGGAGGCTTGGGGGTCCTGGTATGAACAAAGTTGAAAAAAAAAGAATTTTCGTAATCTTTAAATTACGATATATCAATGGACTCCAAAACAATCAAGCATATTTTCCATAGAAAATTGCAATTATTTAAAAAATTTTGTGAAATTTATTTGTCTTGCATAATGATGGACTTAAGTTTCTTAAAAAGTTAATTTATATTGAATGTTCTGCACATTTAGATATTAATGATACATTATGATATCCAATTAATTCTTTTCATTGACATAAAAGTAATGTTATTCATAAGAGTATTGAAAAGAACTATTAATTGAAAACTAATATTTTTGAAATAAATATATTTAAAGTTTTACTTCGGTATTTTAATTTTTTCAGTAATTAGGTTCTTTATTTCTTATGACTTAAAATGCTTAGCATGAAGAAGAAGCCTTCAATTTTTTCAACTTCTAATATTAGTTTCAGTGGAAACAATTAACTTCCTAAAATCAATAACAATCAAAATTTTTCTATTTCAAGCATTATTGCAGTCTTCAACTTTCTGAGTTTATTATATAAGAAATGCAGAATAAATACAAAAGGTTGTATGATTTTCCCTCTTTTAAATATATACTAAGCTTCCTATAATATTTTTTATAAGGTTATAGAAGATTAATTCACAAGCATTTGAGGGTGAATAAATGGGTCATAATAGGGTTAAAATTATAAAGTTATTGTTGACGCGCATTTGTTGAAGTGTTTCCAATAAATTTGTGAGGCATACAAAGACGCAAAAATCGTGACGAGTAACTTTCAAATTTTTAATCTTTTAAAATTGTAAAGAATAATAAATCGAAAGCGTGGTTCTAGCTTGAATACACGTTTAAAATTAAACAATTTCATGTTGAAAACTTCTAAACAAAATTTCACTATGAAGCATTTCAAACTGAATGAGATAATAAATTTAACTATTTCACTATAAGAAAAAAAACTTGAAAAATGTCACTATGAAGCATATAATTATTATAAGGAGTCCGCAGTAAATTTATATACTTTTATCAAGCAATGAATTGCATGCCACAATTGAATTCGGAAATATTTCTACTAGTCGAATTAGTAATTTTCTATTAATCTTTTGTAACTTACTTTTCGCTCATTGACTTTGTAAAAGTTTGCTAGCAATTATTTGAATTTTACTCATTTTAATTCAGAGAAGCAAGAAAGTACCCTTTACGTAAGAAAAGGATCTATAAAATACACATAAACGAAGCAATTAGTTTTGCACTAATGAATTAGGAAACATCGTGACTGCTCGAATTAGTCATTTCCCATTTATCTCTAATGGCTCACTTTTTGCTAATCGAATCTACTTTAAATTTAAATTAAATTTCATGATAAAATGAAATAAATTGTATTTTAATTTTACCAATTTAAATTCGTAGAGCGGAAAAGCTTAAAAAGTAAAATATACTCTTTTAAGCTTCTTTCTATACTTCTTTAACAGAATTGTTAGAATCGATTCGATTCAGAGCGGATTGACACAACTGTTGTCCTGTTGTCTTTAAAATCGATTTAAAAAATTAAGTTTTTGAAACATATGGCTTTGTAGGATATTTCATCGCGCTTTTTTTATCCGCTTACAAAAAAGTTCATGAGGGTATAATGAAGTTTTCTGAAAAGTATTACTTCAATAGAATGAATCATTAAATAAATATGAGCACTCAAACTCCGTGTCAAAGATAGATCGATCGCATGAGAGGTGGCGCCTCGACCACACCGCCGCAGTGAGTTTTTTTAACAAATTTTTGTTCAAAATTCTGCTGACTACTCAATTTTTGAACGATTCTAATATTTTTTTTTAAATACTCGTAACGAATTATAATTTCGAACCTACAAACCTCAAACCTCCAAACCGGCAAACTCAGAAACCTCAAACCCACAAAAATTAAACCTCGAACCCGTGAACCCACAAACCTCAAACCCACGAACCTTAAAAAAAAAATTATACGTCAAACTCACAAAACTCAAACACATTAACCTAAAACCACAAATCCACAAACATCAAACCCCATGTTCATAAAACTCAACATATAAGTACATCATGCAAAATAATCCACAAGCCCACCAACCTTTAGGGTTTAGGGTTTATGGGTTTGATGTTTAATTTTTTTGGGTTTGAGGTTTGTGGGCTCACGGGTTTGGGAGTTTGAGGTTTGTTAGTTTGAGGTTTGTGGGTTTGAGGTTTGTGGATTTGATGTTGGTCGGTTTGTGGATTTGTGGTTTCAGGTTTATGTGTTTGAGATTTCAGGGTTTGGGGTTTTAGGTTTATGGATTCGTGAGTTTGAGGTTTGTAGGTGTATGGGCTTGAGGGTTTTATGTTTGTGGATTTTAGGTTTTACGTTTGAGGTTTGTGGGTTTACAGGTTTCAAGGGTTGAGGTTTTACGTTTGAGGTTTGTGGGTTTACAGGTTTGAAGGGTTGAGATTTGTTGGTTTGAGGTTTGCGGGTTTAAGGTTTGTGGATTTGAGGTTTGTGGGTTTGAGATTTATGGGTTTGTGGATTTGTGGATTTGTGGTTTCAGGTTTATGTGTTTGAGGTTTGTGGGTTTCGGGTTTTAGGTTTATGGATTTGTGAGTTTGAGGTTTGTAGGTTTATGGGCTTGGGGGTTTTAAGTTTGTGGATTATAGGTTTGTGCGTTTGAGGTTTTTGGGTTTGATGTTTGTGGGTTACGAGTTTGGGAGTTTGAGGTTTGTGGGTTTGAGGTTTGTGGGTTTGAGGTTTGTGGGTTTGAGGTTCGTGGGTTTGAGGCTTGTGGGTTTGAGGTATAATTTTTGTGGGTTTGAGGTTTGAGGTTTGTGGGTTTACGGGTTTGAGGGTTTGAGGTTCGTCGGTTTGAGGTTCATGGGTTTGAGGTTTGTGAGTTTGAGGTTTTTGTGGAAAGATATTACCGATTTCATGGCTTTAAAAGGTTCGAAATTTCGCGGTTCAGCTACTTTGGCAAGTTCAAGGTATATAAGAATATTGACATTGTTTTCACTGGGTTCTAAAATATTTCAGGGCACATCACAAAACTTTCAAAGGTTTCAATGGATTTCAAGAGATTTCATCTTGTATTTCCAAAATAGATGGAGCTATAAGTTAAAATTTTTTAAATGAAATTCATTCAGAAAAAAAGATCTTCTCCTTTTGCTGCGCTGGGATTCGAACGCCAGGTCAACTGTCTGTCGGTCAGGTGCTCTACCACGAAGCTACTGGAGAGACCGGAAGAAAAGTTCTTTTTCTGAATACTTTTTCTTTTGCAAGATGTTATGTTTTCATACCAGTCAATTTCACTAGGAATCTGTATTATAATCAGAAATGGTAACGATCAATCTATCAATCAACCGTGAAAATGGAAATTTACAATATCGATCAATGTTTTCTCTTCTAATACAGAAAATCTTTAATCTCTTTCCAGACTACATCGGAGAATAAATTGAGAATTTTTAAAACTAATTCTTTTCAGAAAAAATATCTCCTTTCCCTCCGCCGGGATTCGAACGCCAGGTCAACTGATTGCCGGTCAGGTGCTCTACCACTAAGCTACTGGAGAGATCGGAAGAATAATCCTTTTTCTGAATACGCTTTCTTTTGCAAGATGTTATTTTTTAATGAATTCAATTTTCCTAGGAATCTGCATTATCGTCGTAGATGGTAACGATGAATCAGAAGATAAATCTTTACACACGAAATATGGAAATCTACAATAATCGCGTCCAAATCCCAGCGGAGCGAATGGAGAAGATCTTTTTTCTGAATAAATTTAATTTTTTTTTAATTTGTTAACCATCATTTGATACTAAGGAGAAGGTGTTTCAAGATAAAAAAAAATAATACTCATAGAATAGTTTATATTGACAAACTAACAAAATTGGGAGAAGCTTAACGATTGTTAAATTATTATAATATTCCAAAACGCTGAAACTTTTTCAATCCATATTTTTCTTATAGAAAAACTAAATTTCTATGTGAAAATGTTTTGAGGAATAATACATATATTTTCTAATATCTTGCGAATGAATCGAGTATATGTCAACTTTGTCCGTTTCATAATTGAAAGGCCCGACGCGAAAGATGATTGGCTTGCATAATGAAGGAGATGCCTGCAGGTAGAACCGAACTTTCCCAACTTCACGAATCAGAAAGCATATGCTTTAAAATTTTACTTTCAGTTCACTTTTGATTTTCAGGACTTTTCTGCTTAGAATAATTGAAAAAGGTTTATAATAATTTTAAATAAAAATGTTTTTAAAAAGAGTTCAATACGCCAGTTTATCTAAAGTATAAAACAAGGTTGTACAAAAAGTTGTATAAAAAAAATGTGCTACATTCGCAGTTTCAATAGGTCTGAGAATTTTCTTTTGGAAGTCAGAAACGCTCTCCTATAAAGTGACAAAATTTGCATTAACCAAAAAAAAAATGTTCTGTCACCGCATCGTGGATACAGTGCAAAAGCACTCAAAGCGACACATTTCTTATTTGAAGCCCAAAAAATTTGTAAAAGACAAAAAAAGAAAAACCAGTAGAAGTTTGACTGATCAAATAAATCAAGCATGCTTTGACTAAATAATCAGTCATTTCTACTGAAAAAACAGTCGTATTAACAGATGATATGTAGGGAATATTGCTGACTGGATCAAAAAGTCACTTTAAATGACTGATTTTCAGTCAAAATAAAGTTACCAATTTGTCTTCTATAATAAAATAGTAAATTGTTTTCTAATTTGAAATTCATTATTAAATTCCTACATTTGAATATATTATGAAAATTAACCATAAATGACTAATTAACACACTGAAAATTACAGATTAGGTCAATCAGAATAACTGACAATGACTGATTTAATAAATCAAATATACGATTCAGTTCATTTAAAATTACTGATTCGACCAGAAGACGTTACTGATGAGGTAAATTCGTCTTCATTAGTAGAAACAATTTATCGGTTGAAAATAAATTTTTGTTTGTTAAACTGAACTGTTTTTTCATTTTAGTTTGAAGTATTTTTTCTTGAAATATCAACCATTACATTTTTTGTTGAGAATTCATCTTTTTGGATTGCAAATTCAATGACTTGGTTGAAAGCTCCACTACTTTGTCAAAAATTAATTATTTTGGTTAAACTTTCATCATTCTTGCTCAAAATTAATTTTTTTTGGTGAAAATGTAACTATTTTGTTCAAAATTATTTTTTTTGTAATTTTGTTTCATTGATTGCAAATTAAACTATTGCATTTTTTCACATATTGATCGTTTTTAGTTGAAATTTCAACTATTTCGTTGCAAATTCATGTATTTTGTTGGAAATTCGTCTCCTTTATTGAATTCCCCTGTTTTTAATTTTTGAAAAAAAAAATATATTTTTTGTAGAAATATCAACTGTTTTGATTTGGAATTGAAATCTTTCTTGATTGGAATATTAACTATATCAACTTATTACATTTCTCTTCAGGAATTCATCTTGTTTTCTTAAAAATTCAACTACGTAGTTAAAAGTAGAACTGCTCTGTTAAAAATGATTTTTTTCGACCGAAGATTCATAATTTTAGTTGAAAATTCATATCCATGGTTGAAGATTTAACTATTTTGTTGATAATTCGTTGTTTTATTGTTTGGCATTTTTTTTAAGTTCAAGTATTCCAATTGAGGTTGAAAATTTATTATTTTTCATTGCAAATTCAACTATTTGCTTATCATTTTGTATTTTCCGTTAAAAATTCGTTTTTATTGGCGGAAAATAAAACTTCTCGGTTGAAAATTCATCTTTTAGATTAAATTGAACTGTTTCTGATTGAAAATGAAAATACTTTTTCTGTGTGAATATCAACTGTTTTTTATTTAAAATTGAAATCTCTTTTGATTTTGTTTGGTAAAGATACATCACTTGAGTTAAAAAATTTACCTTTGGTTGAATATTCATGTATTTTGTAGGAAATTCATCTTTTTGGTAGAAAATTCATTTTTTTTTTTATAAATTCATATACTTGGTTTAATGTTATAGTTCGTTATTAAGAATTCATCCTTTTGGTTAATGATTCATCATTGTAGTTGAAAATTGTCCTATTTGGTTGAAAATGTATCTATTGTATTTAATTCATTTTTTAAATTAAAAGTAATTTCTTTTTATTTGAAAATTCGTCTATTTTTATTCAAAGCTAGTTTCGCTAATTCAAAATCTAATTTTTTCATTTTTGCTGTTGAAAAATGACCTTTTAAGTTGAGATTTTAACAGATTGGATTATTTAAAATGACTGTTATTATCAGCGAGTCAAATTGACTGTTCTGAAACTTCAATTTTGACTAAGTGGTGAGTCGTCGAATACGCATTATTAGAATCAGTAGAAAATTTAGTTCAATTCAGTCGGTTTTGACTGATTCAAATTTAAAGTGTACTAGATTCACAACTACATTTACTACTATCATAGAAAATCTGTTTAGAATTTTATTTAATACACAAGAGGAAGAGAAATATGATTGGATGAATACTATGAAGAAAGATGCAGAGCATTCAAAGGATATAAAAAAGAAAAAGCAAACAAAACCAGCAACACCATTTTTCACCCTTTGTCTTTGTTTTTGAATAAATCTTGAAGGAAATAATAAAGGGGTCGCCGAAGCTTTGGAAAATTAAAAGTCACAGATGAGTCAGAATGAATTGGAACTTTGTATGTTTTTTGCTTGGTCTACGACCCACTGCAGAGAAGAAGGCATCCCTTTAGGGAATTTCACGTCATCCTATCATCTTTGGTGGGTTATAAACGAGCACTGGTGCAATCATGTAAAATACAAAAATTTTAACAACAAAAAAGTCGAACACGATAGTAACTCGGATGATTATTTTACCCAAAATTCACTCAAAACAGACAAGATGAATTTTTTCACAAAAAAAGATTTTTCACCACAAGAGATGAATTTTCAATCCAAAAGGACGAATTTGAAGAAAAAATTGTTATTTAACCGAACAGTTGCATTAACAACCAATTAAAATTCTACGGTACACAAATGAATTTTCAAGCTAAAAAGACGAATTTTTTAGAATTTTAGATCCGAAAAATTGAAATTCAAAAAAAAGTTCATTTTCAAAATAGGAAAGATGAATTTTTTACCATTAATAAAAAAATAGTTGAATCCTCAACCACATAGATAAATTTTTCATCCAGAAAGACGAATTTCAAACCAAATAGTTGAATTTTCAACTTAAAATGATATTTTTTGAACCAAAAATAGAATCGTCAAATGTACAGTTTAAAAAATTCATTTCCAAAATAAAGGTTTTTCAACGAGTTGAATCCAACCATTAGGACGATTTTTTAACCAAATAGATGAATTTTCAAGAAACAAGATTAACTTTCTAACCAAAAAGATGAATTTTCAACAAAATACATGGATTTTCTACCAAATATTTGAATTTTCATCTTATGAAGGCTAACCTTCCAACAAAAAAAGGAATAGTTAAATTTTCCGATTAAAAAATTAATTTTAAAACAAACAAAAAATGAAATTGCAAAAAAAATTTAATATTCAACCAAAGACGTGAATCTTAAAAAATTAATTCTTAACAAATCAGTTCAAGTTTCAACCGAGTCTTTTCATTTTCAACATTTCAATAGTTAAATTTTCAACCGAAAAAGATCAATTTTTACCAAGAAGATTAATGTTTTAATAAAAAAGACAAATTTAAAAAAAAAATGTGAATTTTCAACCAAATTATTGAATTTTGAAGTGAAACAGTTGAAATTTTAACAAAAAATATGAATTTTATTTAAGCAAATTTAATGTTCAACTGAACAGTATAATATTCGGCATAATTTTCTTGAATTTCCAAGCCCAAAAGACGAATCTTCTACAAAACAGTTAAATTTTCAACCCGTAAATATGAATTTTCACATACAAAAAATGAATTTTTTGAAAATTCGTTCAACTTTAAATTTGGTAGTTAATATTATTCGACAAAAAAAGATGCTTTTTTAACGAAACTTCTAATAGTTGATATTCCGGCCAAGAAGGATTCAATTTCAAATGAAAAAATAGTTGAATCCAACCAAAACTTACGATTTTTGACCAAGATAATTAATTTTCTACAAAAAAGACTAATTTGGAACGAAGGACATGAATATCCAACCAATTAGTAGAATTTTCAATTAAAAGGATCAATTTTCAATTAAAAATTTCAATTTTCAGGTTACATTACATTTTTAGTTTGAAAAATTAATTCTCAACAACAAAAAAACACAAATTTTCAACGAAATAGTTAAATATTTAACCATAGAGATGAATTTTCAATTTCATAATGATTTTTGAATCAAGAAAATTCTAAAAATGGAAGGATCAAATTTTCAACCAAAGAGACGAATCTTTAACCAAGAAAGATTTTTCAGTAGAGAAATAAAAAATTCCAATCAAATTGTTGGACTTTTAAGTCAAAAAGACGAATTTTCTACAAAAGAGTTCAAATTTGAACCCAAAAATATGAATTTTTAACAAAAAAAGTTAATTTTTGAATAAATAGTTTAATTTTTGACGAAATTTCTGTTTTTCAAATCAATAAAACGAATCATTCACAAAATAGTAGAATTTTTTATCAAAAAATATGAATTTTCAACGAAAAAGTTAATTTGCTACCAAATTGTTTAGTTTTCTACCAAATTTTTGTTTTTCAAGACAAAAAACGAATTTTCCACATGATTGTTTAATTTTCAACCAAAAAGTTGATTTTTCTACCAAAATCGTATAATTTTTAACCAAGAAGATGAATTTTCAACAAAATATAAGAATTTTCTACCAAATAGTTGAATTCTCAACTTATAAAGGATACACTGTTCGCCAAAAATTTCCATACAAAAAAAAATGAATTTCCAACAAAGAAGTTTAGCTTTCGAGCAATTAGTTGAATTTTTGACAAAAAAAAAATGAGTTTAAAACCAAAAATATAATAGCAGACTTTTAAACTAAAAATATTTGGATTGTCTCATTGGGTTCTATTAATTTATTTCAAATTTATGATCAGGAAACGTATTATTTATTATTAATTATTAATTTGTAGATAATTTGTTTCGGTTTTCTTTGATTAGGGTAATGTCACCAAATTTATCTGTAAAAATTGATATAATATGAATTGATATAATATAATGATAGTATAACATTTACGTACAATCGTATTATGTTTATTTATTATTTCAATAATAATAACAGTACAAAAATACAATATAATTTTTTTTCTAAATGGAATTTTCATATTCAAATTATTAACCAGTGTATCAAAATGCATCGCCAAGTTATGGTGTAGCCATCTATAAAAATCTAGTTTTTTTTTAAATACTAGAACATTGTGGTCTAAGTTGGTCCAATTTTTTTTCAAATTTTCATGCATATCCCCCGCAAATTTTTTCAAATCCAAACAAAATAATGCGTTTAAAAAAAATGGTGTCCAGAGGTTCCGAAACCCCCATGAAGTTTAACATGTATTTCCCATAAGAAAAAAAGACGTTTTTGTACATTTTATTCAGAATCGTCAGTATTAGATGAATCGAGTTGAAACTCAATATTTCTATTCACAATTAGCCATAGAATACGAATTGAAAATTACTTTATAAATGTCACCCCCATAAGTTTGTTTCATAGGGTCCCAAAAAAAAACCACATAAGTGAAAAATTCGGTTTTGCGAGATTTTGACGCTAATTGTAATTTCTTTGTCATTTTGAAAATCAAAATTATTTCTCATAAACGAAGTATTACTTTTTGCTGAAAATTAGAAGGTAAATAAATTGTTTAAACAATTCATTCATTTTATAGCAATTTTGTTTGAATATATTTAGAAAGTCGCAGTTTTTTCGAATTTTTCAACTTGTTTTGCAAAAGTTATATATAACAATCTTTCTATATATGATTTCTAGATAGTTGGGATTTTTTTCTGAAATTTTAAGTTTTTGGTTCGCTTTTCGCTTAGATTGAGTAAATAGTTAATGCAATTTAACAAAATAAAAATTATTCAAGCAAATTATTATTATTTATAAATATCTTCTACTATAGTATGCTGATAGTAGCAGTTTATTCTGAACTTTTATGCTTTTCGTTCACTTTTTATTTAGTGAGATAATAATTATTACAAGTTAATAAATATAATTATTTAAACAAATGATTGTTGTTTATAACTATCTTCTCTTAGGGTAATGCTAGAAAGTTGTGATTCTTCTAAAAGTTCCCGTTTTTTCTGCTTTTCACTTAGAGTAAAGTTAATCAAGGTTAACAAAAATAATTGTTCGAACAATTTATTGATATTTATAACTATCTGCTCTTCAAGAAATACCAGAAAGTGGCGTTTTTTCTGAGTTTTCAAATTGCTTTCACTTTTTCAGTTAGATTGATGATTTATTATTATTTTTCATGATATTCACTTTGAATAATGCTAGAAATTTGTGTTTTCTTCTAAAATTTCTCAATTTTTGTTCGCTTTTCACTTCGAGTATGGAAATAAGTAATAAAGGTCAACAAAAATAATTGTTTAAACAATTTATTATTATTCATAACTATCTTCTCTACGAGTAATGCTAGAAACTTGCGGTTTTCTCATAAATTTTCAACTTTTTGTCAACATTCTAGTTAAGAGTGATGTTATAATCAATGTAAGTTTTTAATATATTTGTTTGAGCTTTGTAGTTATTTTTTTTATGAAACAAAAGCTTAAAAATTATTTATTTATCTCGTATTTCACGCTAGAATCTATAGCAATTAATGACTTGATTAAGACCTTTTTAATTTGTTTATATATGCATATTATAATCGGAGACAACTTTTTTTCTTTAAAGTAAGGGGGGGGGGCGGCCAGATAATAAAGAGCGTACATTTAAAAATATTTATTTTAGGCTCTGCAATTAAATTCGTGTCCTAATTCAAAAACAAAATACTGCTTGAAAAATTATTCTGTTTGTTGTTCATTTATTATTCGTTTATAACTGAAATGTCAAAGAAAAGCTGAAAATTTCAGGAGAAACCAGCAATTTTGTAGCATTAATCTAAGATTCTACAGAAAATCTGATCTTATCTATGATTTGAGAATGTATTATATGATATACAGAAGTTTCTCTAATTGAAACCTAGGCAGAGATAACGTTGGATCAACAAAAATAATTTTATTGTAAAACTATGTTCATAGTTAATGGCAAAATATTCGTATTTAAAGATTTTCTATTCTTCGTCACAGTATATGTCATAGAACAAATTTTGCCATATAACAAATTGTTTCATCATCTCACAGTTTGAATAATTATTCAATAAAAACAGATTTTTGTTGATCCAACGTTATCTCTTGCCATAGAGAGTCCGATATAAAAAAATTGGAATTTTCCTTCCACTCTGAAATTCAAAATTTTCTAAAACATTCCTCGTCGGGCCTAGAAAGTTGTATAGCTTCCGAAAGTGGGAGTGAGAATTAGGTCAACTTATCGAAAAACTCTTGAAAAGAAAAAAAAAATTCCAGAATAGAAAACTCGTTTTTTTTCGTATGAAATAATTTTTTCACTGAAAATTTAACTGATAATTGATAATTGGAAAATTCATCTCTGGTTGAAGATTGAATTATTTCGTTACAAATTTATTTGTTATTGGTTGGTAATTAATTGTTGTCACTCAAAATTCAACTATTCGGTTCAAAATTCATGTATTTTGATGAAAATTCTTTTTTTTTTTCTCAGAAAAGTCATCTTCTCGGTTAAAATTTTCGTACTTGAAAATTCATCCTTTTCATTGAAAACTTAACTACTTGGTTGAAAGTTCAACCCATTTAATGAAAGATATTTTTTTTTTTTGAAGATTCATTCTGTTCTGTTGAAAATTCTTTTTTTTTTTTTGTAAGGCTTTTTCAACTCAAAATTTAACTATATGATTTATGGTTGAAAATTGATCTTTTTTAGTTGAAAACTAAACTATTTCGTTCGAAATTCTTCTCTTTCGAACATTAATCTTACTGGTGTATGAATAATCTTTTTGTTCAAAAATTCATTTCTTAGGTTGAAAATACCTTCCAAAATTCAAACATTTGGTTAAAGATCCATGTTTTTCGTTAAAAAGTATCCTCTTCTGTAAAAAATTAATCTTCTTGGTTAAAAATTTATCTTTTTACTTGAAAATTCATTTCTTTGGTTGCAAATTATCTTTTTTATTGCGAATTATTTCTTTCAGTTGAAAATTAACTTTTCCACATTTTGTCGAAAATGTATATTTTTGATAAAAATTTAATCTTCTTGTTTGAAAATTTATCCGTTTGGTGGAAAACTGTTTTAAACTGAAAATTGAAATATTCCATTTTTTGATTAAAATTAATCTTTTTTAGTTAAAAATTCACTTATTTTGTTGGAAACTCGTCTTATTGTGAAAATGAAATTATTGTGAAACTGAATTGTGTTATAGGAAATTCATCTGTTTGGCTTGAAAATTCAAAATTTTGAATGAGATTTTTTTCTTCGCATTGACCAAGAAATCTTTCTGGGTAGAAAATTCAACTCTTTTTTTTGAAAATTCTCCTTTTTTGGAAATTAGTCTGTTTTGATTAAGGATTGAACTAATTTGTTGCAAAGTCATATTTTTTGGTTTTTATTTTTATACCATTAAGCCGTTTCCCTTTCGGCGAGCCTCTAGGGGTAGGCGTGACACTACCCGATTCGGGTAGTGTTTCTAGGTGGATAGTTTCTTGTAGTAAATAACTACAAGTGTGGGCTCACCACACCCACGACCGCCAACAGCAACGCAGTAGTATTATTCTCGAACGGTCACCCATCCAAGCACTAACCGCGCCGAACACTGCTTAACTTCAGTGATCTAACGGGAACTGGTGTTTCCAGCGTGGTATGGCCGTTGTTTGATTCCACTATTATACATTTCGTTCAGAATTAATCTTTTTTCATCAAAGATTCATCACTTTTGGTTGCAAATTTGAGTTTTTTGTTTCAAATGCCTTTTTTCTCGGTTTAAAATTAATTGTTTCACTGGGAATTTAATTTTTTTAAATTTTTCATTCGAAAATTATCTTTTTGAGTTGACAATTCAACTTTTTGGCTTAAATCTCCATGATCATATTCATTACCAGTGAATCATAATACATCAAGATACGCATACAAAAATGAAAAAAACTATTATTTTTAAAAAATGTATTTTTTTCAAATTTCGAGCCTTGAAATAAACTTCACGGATATCATCATGGCCGTATTCATAATCAGTGAAGGAAAATAATTCATAAACAATTTTTCATACAAATCATTAAGTGTGAAGTCTTAATTAAAAAAAAGAAAAATAAAGAAGTAAAAAAAATTAAATGAAAAATTAAATTAACTTTATTAAAAAAATATAATTTGTAACGTTTTCCTCAATTTTCAGGAACAACGAATGATTCATGATTCAAGTTGACGTGAAAAAGTGACTTTAAATCGCTTTTTATTGATTCTTCAAAATTTCATTCAAATCAGTTCATAATTGATCAAGATATCCAATACAAATCCAAAAATTTGTTTCCAATATAACATTTAATAAAAAATCATGCCAATATGTCAATCCTGACCAAAATGATGGTAAAACATGAAGGATATAAAATATATTTACAAGCATATAAATCTTCTTTTTGCTGCGCGTATTCGACTAAAAATTTATATAATAACATATTTTTATAATAAAGTTATTTTTGAGTTCGGAATTCGAGAAATATCGACCCTCTTAAAATTTAACTGAAAGTTCTCTTTAATAACAATATTTTAAAGCATTTCTAATATGTTGCATGACCCTTTAGAGAGTGGCCACTGGACCGAGAAATGACCAGAAGATTGAACGAGTTTGTTTTTAAATTCTCTAAAACGGGAATTTTACGGGTTTGCGCACTTTTGTCATTTAAAATGTTCAATTGTGAAATTATAAAATGTTTATGGGTGATTTTTTTAACGTTAACCCCTGCCCCGGGATTTTGAAATTAACATCGGATTTTAAATGGGAAAAGCTCGGTTAAAAAAAAAATGGAAAAAGAGGTACTTATTATGAATTTCTTGTCAATTAAAGTATTGTCACCTCTTGAGGTGTATTTAAGGACCCAATAGCTTTTACACGTAAACCCCGTTAATTGTGTCAGGAAAATGCCCAAAAAAATGAAAAATAGCAGTTTTATATCAAATTCATGCTAAGGACGTCTTTTTTTTCAGCATGAATTATTTTTAATTGGTAAGCGACTAGTTTTCAAGTATATTTTGAATTATTTAAAAATGTGCAAATTATTTTTATTCATTTGAACAATTTTTCCCCTGTAAATCGTGAAAAGTCTCTCGAAATAAATCGTACAAAGTTGATGAATGTCAAGAGTAGTAATTCTTGTTTAACTAATTTAGTAAATATTTGAACAATTTTTATTCGTTTAAACCACTTTTTCTCTGTAAAATCGTAAAAAGTTATTATTCACTGGAAATAATAACACAATTAAAGAATGTTGAAAACATTGTGTTTTCGAAGGATGCGTTTTGATTATTTAAACAATTCTGATTTATTTAAACAATTTTTCCCTTTGTGAAGCGTGAAAAATGATTGCTTTCTGGAATTAGTAAGACAATTAAAGGAATTGGAGAGTAATATTTTTTTTCTACAGGATATTTAGCAATTTTTTAAATAATTTTAGTTTGTTTGAACAATTTTTAATTGTATAAATATTGTTTTCTCTGCGACTCGTGAAAATTTATTATTTTCAGCAATGAATGACAGAATTAACGACTTTTAAGAATAATATTTTTTTTGCTCAATATATTTTTTCAGGTCGTATTCGTTAAAATTATTCTAATTATCTACGGGGGTGATATAAAGAAAAAAACTATAGATACTTCAGGAAATATCTACATGTAAATTATTTTCAGTTCACAGATTCCAATTATCTACGGGAGTGATTAAAAAATAGTGTGAGAGATTCGAAAAATCTAGACTTTTCTCCACCTTCCCTATGAACAGGCTTAAATGAATGATTAATAGCTGTTGAAATAATTGCAAAATATCTTGAGCAAAAGAATATTACTTTTAACATTCGTTAATTGTTTCATTAATTGCAGAAAAGAATATCGTTTCACGATTTACAGAGAAAACATTGTTTAAACGAATTGAAATTATTCAAACGAATGAAAATTGTTTCAAAAATTGCTGGATATCCTTTAGAAAAAATATTACTCTCAACATCCGTTTATTGTGTAATTAATTCCAGAAAATAATCCCTTTTCTCGCTTTGCGGAGGAAAAAATTATATAAACAAATAAAAATTGTTTAAATAATCACCAAATATTCTTTAAAAATATATTGCTCTCAACATTCTTTAACTATACTTTAATTCACAAAAAGTTAATCACAAGTACTTCTTTTTTTCCATTTGTTTGAAAATCAAACTTTTCCCATTCAAGACTCCATGTTAATTTCAGAAGCCCGGGGGCACGGCTTGACGTTGAGAAAAAAAATTGCGGAATTTCTTTTCCCGGGAAACGAAAAAAATGGGGGGGGGGGAATATCACAAAAATTTGAATTTTTAACAGAAAAGTTGAATTTTCAACAGATAATTTGAATTTTCAACCAAAAAAGATTTTAAGTCACATTTTTCAACCAAACAGTTGTATTTTCAAACAAAAAAGATATAATTTTTCTATCGGAGGAAATTAATTTTTGAACCAAAAAGAACACTTTTGAACGAGAGTTGAATTTCCAAGTAAAAAAAATGAATTTTCAATAAAAAAGTTACTTTTCAACTGAATAGTTGAACTTTCTACCTAAATAGTTAAATTTTAAACAAAATACATGAATTTTCAACCGAATAATGGAATGTTCATATCGGAAATAATAATTTCCCACGAGAAAGTTCATTTTAAACAAAATAGTTGAATTTTCTACTGTTTTCAAATCAAAAAGACGAATTGTCAACAAAAGAGTTAAATTGCCAACAAAAAAGTTAATTTTTAACCAAATAGTTGAATTTTCTACCACATTATTTGAATATAATACAAAAAAAATCAAATTCGAAATAATTTTCAACTAAAATTATGAATCCTCAACATTTTTAAGCATTTTTAATCTGAAAATATGATATTTTAACAAAAACGTTAGTTTTTAGCTAAATAGTTTTATTTTCAACCAAAATGGACGATTTTCTACCAAGAAGATTAGTTTTATACCAAAAAAGACAAATTATCAGTTAAATTATCAGTTAGAAAAATTAATTTTTAAACAAAAATAAAATGAATTTTTAAGAAACTAGTTCAAGTTTCAACCAAGTAGTTAAATTTTCAACCAAAAAAGACAAATTTCCAACAAAATAGCTGAACCCTCTGCAAATTTTTTCTAACAAAACAGATGAATTTTCAACATTAAAAAAAAAAAACTTTTTAACAAAAGAGTTGAATTTTATAACTGAATATATAAATTTTCAACAGAAATTTTCGTTATTTTTCAATCAACTAGCTGATCTTTCTACATAAACTGATGAATTTAAAACAATAAAAAAATTTTTAACCAAAATAGATGATTTTCTATTAAGAAAATTAGTCTTATAACAAAAAAGACAAATTATCAGCTGAAATATTAGTTGGAAAAATTAATTTTCAAACCAAAATAAAATGAATTTTTAACAAACTAGTTCGACTTTCAACCAAACAGTCACATTTTTAACCAGAAAAGGCAAATTTTCAACAAAATAGCTGAACTCTCTGCAAATTTCTTTTAAAAAAAGGAGATGAATTTTCGACATAAAAAAAATACTTTTTAACAAAAGAGTTAAATTTTCAAACTGAAAATATGAATTTTCAACAAAGATTTTAGTTATTTTTCAATCAACTAGCTGAGCTTTCTAGATGAACTGATGAATTAAAAAAAAAATGAATTATCAACCGAAACAGTTGAATTCTAAAAAAAAATATATTAAATGATATTATTTCAACCAAACCAGATTTTAATTTAAAATTAAACACAGTTAAATTTAAAAAGAGAGCACGAATTTTCAACAAAATAGCTAAATCCTAAATCAGATTAATTTTCTACCAAAATAGTTTAATTTTTAGTTAATAGTTATATGTTCCTTTATATATTAATTTAGTCTATTTACTCAACTTAATTAATTTAATTCAATTTAAGTTAATTAATTTAGTGAATAGTTGAATTTCAACCAAAAAAATATGAAATTTTTTTATTGTAAGAGATAAAGTTTGAAACGAAAAAGCTGAATTTTGAACCAAGAGAGAAAAAAGGGTCAACTAAATTGTTCAATTTTGAAACCAAACAGACAAACTATCTACAAAACATTTTTATTTTGAAACCGAAAATATGAATTTCAAACAAAAAATTTACTTTTCAAGAACGAGAATTCTCAACGAAAAATATAATATTTGATATCCTTTCAATCAAAAAAGAATTCAATCTGAAATCAGTCACAGTTGAATTTAAACAAAGAAGTCAAATTTTCAAAAAAATAGCTGAATTCTCAATCAAAAGAGATTAATTTTCTGCCCACAACTGACCCATAAACCTCTCTTAATAGGAGCTATATAAGGAACATAAAGTAACTCCAAATTAACTAAAACTAAAATTAACTAAAAAATTAACGCAAAAGTTATTCTAAAAGTTACAAATATCGTAACTTTCCAACTAAACTACTTTTTTTTTGTAAAAAAGTAGCTTTTACAAATTTAAAAAAAAAATTTACAAAGATTTCACAAAAATTTCAAAAATGTCTGAAGAATTTAAATATTTTACAAATATTTCAAAAATTTCTAAATATTTCATAAAGATGTAAAAAAGATGCACAGATTTCACAAATATTCCAAAGATTACAGTAAACTTTCAAAAATTTCTGAAATATTCAAACATTTCACAAACATTTCAAAAATTCCACAGATTTTAAAAGTGTATAAAATATTTCACAAAGATTTAAAAAAATTAAAAGATTCACCACAGATTTCGAAGATTTCAAAAGGTTTCAACGATTTCAAAAGATTTCAAACTATTCCATGAATATTTCAGAGATTTCAAAAGGTTTCAAGGAGTTTGAAAAATTTCAAAATATTCCACAAAGATGTGAAAGAATTCAAAGATTTAAAAAATAATCCAATGATTTCAGAAAAATTTCAGAACATTCTTGAAAATTTAAATATTTCACACATATTTTAAAGATTCCGAAGATTTCAAAATATTTCCAAGAATTCAAAATACTTCCAAACGTTTCACAAAGATGTAAAAAGATGTAAAAAAATCCCAAGATTTTACAAATATTTCAAAGATTTCAGAAAAATTTCTTATAAATTTAAATATTTCACAACTATTTCGAAAATTAAAAAGATTTCAAATGTTTTCAACGATTTTTAAAATATTTCAGAAAGATGTAAAAAGATGTTAAAAAATTCAAATATTTTACAAATATTTAAAAGATTTCTGAGAAATTAAAAAAATGTCTTAAAAATTTAAATATTCCGCGAATATTTCAGACATTTCAAATTAGTGAAATATTAAAATTTTTAGGAAATATTTGAAATTTTTCTGAAATCTGAAATATTTGTAGACTCTTTAAAAAAATTTTTACGTCTTTGTGAAATACTTTGAGATATTTTAAAATCTTTGAAACCTTTTGAAATCTTTGGAATCTTTGAAATGATTGTGAAACATTTAAATTTATAAGACATATAAGACATTTTTCTGTAACCTTTGAATTGTTTTTAAAATTTTTGAATTTTTTTACATCTTTTTACATATTGGTAAAATATTTTTAAATCTTTAAAACCTCCGAAACCTTGTAAAATCTTTGAAATCTTTTGAAATTTTCGGAATCTTTGAAATATTTGTGAAAAATTAAAATTTTTGTAAAATTTTTATTTTTTTTACATCTTTTTACATCTATGTGAAATATTTTGAAATATTTCAAAAATTATTGACATCATTTGAAATGTTCGGAATCTTTGTGAAATATTAAAATTTTTAAGAATTTTTTTGGAATTTTCTTGACATTTTGGAAATATTTGTGAAGTTTTGAAATTTTTCTACATCTTTGTGAAATATTTTGAAATATTTAAAAATCTTTGAAACTTTTGAAATCTTTGGAATCTTTGAAATATTTGAATTTTT
>CAKNXH010063270.1:12955-70842 GCA_932178445.1 Andricus quercusramuli
TTGATTTTAGACCAAGTAGACAAAAAACATTAACATCATATAAAAAATTTAAACAATATAGTTCAATTTTTACCCAATAACTGAATTTGTAATGTCTAAAGACTCATTTTGAACCAAGAAGATTAATTTTCTATCAAAAGACGAATTTCAACAAAATATATTCAATTTAATTTGATTCGATTCTATTTAATTCCATTCAATTTAAACCCAATTCCATTCAATTCCATTCAATTCCATTCAATTCCATTCCATTCAATTTAATTCGATTTAATTCAATTCTATTCAATTCCATTCAATTTTATTCAATTACATTTAATTCCATTCTATTACATTTAATTCAATTTGATTCAATTTAATTCAATTCTATTCGATTTGAATCAATTCCATTCCGTTCAATTTTATTCATTTGAAGTTCATTGAACTCTATTCCTTCCCATTCAATTCAATTCAATTTATGCGATCCCATTCAATCCTATCCAATTCCATTCACTTCCATTCGATTCCATTCAATCCCATCCAATTCAATCCAATTCAATTTAATTCGATTGATTTCAATTCTATTAAATTCCATTCAATTCCATTGAATTACATTCAATTTGGCTCAATCCCATTTAATTCCATTCAATTCCATTCAATTCAAATCAATTTCATTCGATTCCTTTCAATTTCAATCTATTCCATTCAATTCTGTTCAATTCAATTTAAGTCTATTCAATTTAATTCTATTAGATTTAATTCGATTCCATTCAATTCCATTTCGTTCAATTTTATCCAATTAAAGTTCATTCAATACTATTCCTTTCCATTCAATTCCATTCAATCCAATATAATTAGATTTAATTCAATTCTATTATATTCCATTCAATTTGGATCAATTGCATTCAATTCCATAAAATTAAAATAAATTCGATTTAATTCCATTCCATTCAATTTGAACAAATTCCATCCAATTTAATTCAATTCTATTCAATGCCATTCAATTCCATCCAATTTGAACCAATTCCATTCAATTCAATTCTATTCAATGACATTCAATTCCATTCAATTTGAACCAATTCCATTCAATTCAATTCTATTCAATACCATTCAATTCCATTCAATTTGAATCAATTACATTCTATTCCATTCCATTCAATTCCATTCAATATCAATTTAATTCGATTTAATTTAATTCTATTCGATTTAATTCAATTCCATTCAATTTGAACTAATTCCATCCAATACAATTCTGTTCAATTCCATTCAATTCTATTCAATTTGAATCAATCACATTCAATTCCATTCAATTCAATTTATTACTATTTAATTCATTTCTATTCGATATAATTCAATTCCACTCTGTACAATTTTCTTCAATTGAAGTTAATTTTGTACTATTCTTTCCATACAATTCAATTCAATTCCATTCGATGTTGTCCAATCCCATTCAATTCCATTCAATTCCATTAGATTTCATTCAATTTCCTCCAATTTTATTCAATTCCATTCAATTTCATTTAATTCCATTCAATTTGAATCAATTCCATTGAATTTCATTCAATTTGAAACAATGACATTCAATTTCATTCAATGAGATTCGATTAACTCAATTCTATTCAATTCAATTCCATTCCGTGCAAAGGTATTCAATTGAAGTTCATTTATTACTATTCCTTTCCATTCAATCCCATTTAATTCCATTCAATTTTATTCGATTTCATTCAACCCCACCCAATTCCATCCAATTCCATTCAATTCCAATTCGATCCTATCCAATTCCATTTAATTCGATTTTTTTTCAATTATATTCAATTCCATTCAATTTGAATCAATTCCATTGTTTTCCATTAAATTCCATTGAATTCCATTGAATACCATTCAATTTCAATCAATTCAATTCGATTCAATTCAATTCTATTCGATTTGATTAAATTCCATTCCGTTCAATTTTATTCCATTGAAGTTCATTCAATACTATTCCATTCTGTTCAATTACATTCAATTACATCCAATTCGAATCAATTCCACTCAATATAATTCAATTCTGTTCAATCCAATTCAATTTGAATCATTTCCATTTAATTCTGTTCATCAACTTTAAATTATGCTAATGAAGAAAGTTTTACTATAAACATTCGTATTTTCCAGAATTATGCATTACCATAGCTTTCTCACTCTTCAATAAAATGTATCAGTGTTATAGGTCAATAGATTTGTTTTGAATCAACACAACCTTAATATTCTTGCATCAACTTCAAATTATGAGAATGGGGAAATTTTTACTATAAAAATCGATTTTAAAAATATATAAATTACGATAACTTCCCTGCTATCCAATAAAATGTATTATAATTGTAGGTCAATCGTTTCGAAACGAACCAAGGAATCCTTTATGTTTTTGCATCAACTTTAAAATATGTTGGAGAAAAAAGTTTTACTATAAAAATCCGTATCTTCCAATATTATGCATTACCATAGCTTCCTCACTGTCTAATAAAATGTATCAGTGTTATAGGTCAATCGATCCGTCTTAACATAACTTTTCTATTCTCGCTTCAACTTTAAATTATGAGAATGAAAAATTTTACTATAAAAATCGATTTTAAAAATATATACATTACAATAGCTTCCCTGCTGTTCAATAAAATGCATTATAATTGTAGGTCAATCGATTCCCCTCGAACCAAGGAATCCTTGATGTTTTTGCATCAACTTTAAATTATGTTGGAGAAAAAAGTTTTACTATAAAAATCCGTATTTTCCAATATTATGCATTACCATAGCTTCCTCACTCTTCAAGAAAATGTATCAGTATTATAGGTCAATCGATTCGTTTTAAATCAACACAAATTTTCTATTCTCGCTTCAACTTTAAATTATGACAATGAAAAATTTTACTATAAAAATCGATTTTGAAAATATATAAATTACGATAACTTGCCTGCTGTTCAATAAAATGTATTATAGTTGTAGGTCAATCGATTCGTCTCGAACCAAGAAATCCTTGATGTTTTCGCATCAACTTTAAGTTATGTCGAAGGAAAAAGTTTTACTTTAAAAAACGGTATTTTTAAATATTATACATTACCATAGCTTCCTTACTCTTCATTGAAATTTATTAACATTGTAGGTCAATCGATTCGCGTCAAACCAAGGAATCTTTAATATTGTTGCATCAACTTTGAATTATGTAGACAAAAAAAATTTCTGTTTGAAAAAGATGACTCAATTATTATAAATGAGAATAACTTTCCAAATCTTTGATAAAATATATTAAAACCATAGGTCAATCGATTTGCTTTAAATCAAGGAATCTTTTCAGTTGTTGCATCAACTTTGAATTATGTTGAAGAAAAAAGTTTTACTACAAAAATCCTTATTTTCCAATAATATGCATTACTATAGCTTCCTCACTCTTCAATAAAATGTATCAGTGTTATAGGTCAATCGATTCGTTTTAAATCAACACAGCTTTTCTATTCTTGCTTTAACTTTAAATTATAAGAATGAAAATGTTTCACTATAAAAATCGATTCTAAAAATATATACATTACGATAACTTTCCTGCTGTTCAATAAAATGTATTATAATTGTAGGTCAATCGATTCGTCTCGAAGCAAGGAATCCTTGATGTTTTCGCATCATCTTTAAGTTATGCCGAAGAAAACAGTTTTACTGCAAAAAACGGTATTTTTAAATATTATACATTAACATAGCTTCCTTGCTCTTTATTGAAATGTAGTAATATTATAGGTCAATCGATTCGTCTCGAACCAATAAATCTGTTATATTGTTGCATGAACTTTGAATTATGCTAATGAAAAAAGTTTTACTATTAAATTCCCATTTTTCATAATGTTACACACACCAATTCAATTCCATTCACTTTGAATCAATTACATTCAATTCCATTCAATTCAATTTAATTCGATTCAATTCAATTCTATTCGATATAATTCAATTCCATTCCGTTCAATTTTATTCAATTGAAGTTCATTCAATACTATTCTATTCCATTCAATTCCATTCAATTCCATTCGATTCTATTCAATCCCGTCCAATTCCATTCAAATCCATTCGATTTCATTCAATTTCATCCAATTCCATTCAATTCCTTTTAATTCGATTTATTCCAATTCTATTCAATTCCATTCAATTCCATTCAATTTGAATCAATTTTGGGAAATCTTATCATTACAGTGCTTCCTTTATGAGGAAGCAAAAGATGTTGCATCACCTTAAAAAGAGATGGTAGTGATTTTCTAATTAAAAAATGTAAAACATACACGTAAATAGTGAAATCGTTGAATAAATCAGGAGGGAATAATTTAAAGCAGCAGAGGTCAATTTTCAGCGGTAGGCAAAATCAGTCGGTCGGCACATTGCAGTTGCTGAATAACGCTAACGACCGTGAAACTGGTTCCCGAGATTCCTCTATCCTACGAACAGGTACTCCTGAACAAAAGGAGTAAAAAGATCAAAGAGATCGGAAGGTTCGCACAGCGTATCGCTAAACTTGATTATTCTAAGCTATGGGTGTAGAATAGGGTGGTCCAACAAATTTTTTTTTTTAATTTTTATGGGGACACCCCCTAAATTTGTTCGAATCCGCAACATTTTACAAATTAAGCGAAGAGAATATTATTAGCAATGATAATAAATTGTTTAAACAATCATTTTGTTAACTTAAATTCATTATTACTTCCCTTCAAATGAAAATTGGACAAAAAGCTAGAAATTGAGAAAAAACCGCATCTTTCTAGCATTATTCAAATATAATATTATACAAGTATCTGTAAATTCGGTGAAGTATTGAGCATTCAGTAAACTCCGCAGAAAATTCAGTAAGCTTCACAAAAGAACAATTACCATCTATTTTAAGCGAGAACGTTGTAACTTCTGCAGACACATTTTTCTCCGTGATTAATTATTCATATTCACTAGTTTTAATTCAAAATACTGATTCAACCAGTCAAAGTGGAAAAAATTACTGGCTCATCAGTGACAATTCAAAATACTGATTTAACCAGTCAAAGTGGAAAAAATACTGGTTCACCAGTGACAATTCGAATACAGATTCAACCAGTCTAAGTGGGGAAACCACTGGTTTATTAGTGATTAATCAAAATACTGATTCAACCAGTCGAAGTGGGAAAATTTCTGGTTCACCAGTGACAATTCGAATACTGATTAAACCAGTCTAAGTGGGGAAATCACTGGTTTATTAGTGATTAATCAAAATACTGATTCAACCAGTCAAAGTGGAAAAATTTCTGGTTCACCAGTGACAATTCGAATACTGATTCAACCAGTCTAAGTAGTAAATATCTGGTTCGTTATAGATAATTCAAAATGCTGATTCAACCAGTCAAAGTGGGGCGATTAAATCAGTGTAAAACGAGAAGAATAGGTGAAGATTGGAAGAGGGGATAATAAATAGTAATAAATAATAATATTTATAGCAACTGAATATTATAGTTTTTAAAAATAACTGTGGCTTCAGTGAGTTTTTCTTGGTTATTTGTGGCCATTTTTAAAAGATTTTTTTTCTTAACAGGACATGAAAGAACTTAGTGCCATGTTCAACACACGAGGTAAGAATTTCTCAAGTACATGCTAAACCAAGAAGTCGTCACAAAGTATATAATACTTGACCTACTCTTGGTTCTCCCTACGAATTTTACAAAAGATCTTAGTGCAATGTAAAAAACACAAAAGACTCTTGAAAAAAATATTAAGACTTTCTTACTTTGACTAGTTGAATCAGTATTTTGGATTATCACTGGTGCACCAGTGATATTCCCACATTGATTGGTTGAACAAATATTTTGAAATCTTACTGGTGAACCAGTGTTTTTTCCACATTGACTGATTAAATCAGTATTTTGAATTGTCACTGATGGACCAGTGATTTTCCCAATCTGACTGATTCAATCAATATTTTGGACTTTCGCTTGTGAACCAGTAATTTTTCCAATTTGACTGATTGAATCAGCATTTTGAATTGTCACTAGTGAACCGGTGATTTTTCCACCCTGACTGGTTGAATCAGCATTTTTAATTGTCACTGGTAAACAATTAATTTCCCCACTTTGACTGGTTGAATCAGCATTTTAAATGATCACTAATGAACCAGCGATATTCCACTTTGACTGGTTGAATCATTATTTTGAATTATCACTGATGAAACAGTGATTTTTCTACGCTGACTGATTGAATCAGTATTTTAAATTATCACTGGTGAACCAGTGATTTTTCCATATTTCCACACAGAATGATTTTTCAATATTTTTTATTTTCATACAAATATTAAACTTACTTGATGTAAGTACCAATGAAAATTCACCAATTTGAAATTTTTTCTAAACTAACTTGGTAGATGAATAAAAAATTTTAAAAAAATGAAAGATTATTTTGTTGAAGATTCGTTTTCTTTAGTTGAAAATTTATTAATTCAGCTTAAAATTCCTTAATTTCAGTAAATAAATCTGTTCGGTTGAAAATTCATGTTTTTCTGTAAAAACCCGTTTTTTTTTAGGATTCACCTTTCTGGTTAAAAGTTAATTTTTCCTTTGGCTGAAGATTCATCATTTTAGTTGAAAATTCATTTCTTTCTTCGAGATAATGTTTAAAAAATTTTTTTTAAAGTAATCCAAAGTTTATCTGCACGCATAAAGAATGAATTTTACGCTTTAAAATGGGTCTCAATCTTAACCATTAGTTTAGAGACTTTTTTTTTATGAACCAAAAAAAAGTGGTTCCGGCCGGGATCGAACTGGCGACCTTCTGCGTGTAAAGCAGACGTGATAACCGCTACACCACGGAACCCGTGTTTCTTCAGTTTCGAAGTGCGTGTTATCCCTCGAGCACAATTTCCTAACCTGGAAATTAATACTCAAAAATTATTAATTATTCATTATGAATTATTAATTATTTATTATTAATTATTATCAATTGATTATTAATCCCTACAGAATGAAAATCAGTATGCAATCAAAAAAATTATTCTTTTTTATTCACTTTTCACTTACATGCAGTTGGTAATGTAGGACATTCATTAGTTCAACGCTGTGCCACTGTCGGCAGCACCTATCTGAGTCGAATGAGTTCAACTCGCATGGTAACTGCACCAAAAAAAAAAAAAAAAAAAAAAAAAAAACTCAATAAGAAAAAATATTCGCCTACAAGTATTTTCAAACTTGTGAAAAAAGCGGTTTTCAATAAAGGTTATATTAATTCAGCGATTAAGAAAATATAATTTTTTCCGATTCCTACCTTACCGACGCGTCCTCTAACCATACCAATTCTAAACGCAATGAGAGATCGAGCAGAAACATTGGAAAAATAAAGAAAGTGGACTAAGGAAAGTTTTCGTGACAACAGATTTTTTTAAATGCTAAAAAATGTCTAACCTTTTCCCTGAGGTCGGTAAGGTAGAAATCAGAGTTGTCACTTATCCTTCGATTATGAATGATAAGTTACCCTAAGGTACCATGTGGGTTTGTGATATTTACCATATGAGTTATCAGTTTTTCTAGGTTTTTTTCCACATTAATAAATCTTTTTTGCTAATATTTCGGAAAATGATGAATGATATCAAAATAGACGTCTGCGCATTCTTTATTTCTGATAAATTAACCACATTTTCATGTCGGTAAGATAGGAACCTTTTTTTTTTAAATAGCAATGGTAAAGCTTTTTTACGTTCTTTAAATATTTGCTGGTGTAATTTTCTTGAAAATTTCCTAGAGTATGGAAAAATAATTCTTTTCAAAAAAACCTGGACAAACTAATATATGGCTCGTATGGTAAGCAACATATTTCCCTAAAGTTGGTTTGAGTCTTAGATTAAGGCCGTATTTTAACCATTTTTAGGAAACTTTAGCACTCAGAACCACAAATCTCGTTTTATTCAATTAAAAATTAAATATGATGAGCAGAAATATGAAAAATGTTCGGAAAATTGTAAATTTTGGAACAGGAGTCTTTTCAGTGGCATGAAATTCCAGTTTTCCAGATTCCTCGGTAGTATAGTGGTCAGTATCCCCGCCTGTCACGCGGGAGACCAGGGTTCGATTCCCTGCCGGGGAGATTTTTTTGCATTTCATTTTATTTGTTATTATTTTTTTATTTCTTGATATTTACTCATTCAACAATTACTAACTATAATTACTAAATACTAATAAAGCTTTTACTAATACATTCTTCGAAAAAACTAAATTATTGTGATAATAACTCAAATTAAAAACAAAAAATTACCTTATATTTGGTTTCAATTGTCAATTTGTTGTATTTTATTTTCAATTACTTAAATAAATCACTCAATGATAATTATCTAATATAATTAATGAATATTGAATAATATGTAATTCAGATTGAAATTTTTCAATTCTATTTTTATTATATAATTTCCTGAAATGTTTAGCCATCGTCCCTTAAAAAAGGGTCAGTTCTTTTTTTTCATTTCTGTTCCTATTTACTTTAATTCAATACAAGAACACCCCAAACGTCATTACCGTACGGCGTCCCAATCTCACTTCCCACAAGGATAAACTGATTTTTTCTTTTTTTTTTTTTAGAGAGTAACCTGAAAAATGCTTAAGGTATCAAGTTTTTAAACTTTAGATGAACATCAATTCAATGTATGCACATTTTTAAGTCAAAAAAATAATATTTTAAAAACCTTAAAGTCTTTTCCTCGATTTTCGTCATTTCAGACGTCATTACCGTACGCATTTTTTTCTAGTAAAATATTGTAGTGACAGTTGAGCAATAAATACATTAATATTAATCGTATCGCTTAATACTAGATTCTATAAAATTGAGCTTGAAATATTAACTTATTTTTTTGGGAATATGATATTAAAAGTGAAAAGTGCATTTTGCGAAGAAAAACGTCATTCTCGTACGTTCGTTGAAAACCAGTTTCGAAGTAAAAAAATTATAAACTTTTAATCAGCTAAAATAACATTTTTACCCAAAGAACAACTATTCGCATTGCAAACATTCAAGTAAGTAAATTAAAAATTTCTTCAGTTTTCTATAAAAATTTATAACAATCATAATTTTTTGCAATTAATTTGGAAAAAATAATTTTTAGGACATTTCAGAAGTCTTGCAAACTTGGCACAAAAAATAATCTGAAAGTATTTAAGGTAGCGTTTTTGATTTTGCAGATTTTTTTTTAATTTGAGAAGAAATTCGAAATATGTCAAAAGATATTTAGAATGTTTCGAAGTTTTAAAAAAAGTTGAGGATTATTTATGATTCTAAGAGAATGAAAGAAAAAATCAAATGTGGTTTTTTGAACATTTCGGAAAAAGTAGGAAAACTTCAAATGATTTTTTATTTTGGCTAATTAATTATCAAAGGAAATTCAAAAGATGAAAAAGATTTCGGAAAATGTTTAAAAAAATGTGAAAGATTAAAAGGCAATTTTTCTCAAGAGAATGAAACATTTTCCTAAGTTCTCAACAAAATTTAGAATGATTATTTTCTCAAAATCAATTTGGAGAGAATATTTAAATGATTTTAAAATAATTGAAAACATCTACAAACTTGTCGCAAAAAAATCTGGAAGATTTTAACGTAATGTTTTTGATTTTTCAGATTTTTTTTTTAAATTGCAGGACAAATTCGAATTATTTTAAAAGATATTCAGAATATTTCCACGTTTTGAGAATATGTTCAAGACCAATCAATTGTTAAAGAAAATAAAAGAAGATTTAAACAACAATTTTTTAAGTGGAATATTTGTGGAAATGTGGAAGTGCAATTTTTGTAATTTTGAAAGTTTTTCATGATTCTTTAGAAAAATTCGAGAGGAATTTGAGAATTTTTGAAGAATTTAAAAAAATTTTAGACTTGAGAACTTTTCTGAAAGTGAATAAGATATTTCCTAATTTATTCCAAACTTCTGAAAATCCTGATGTTTGAAAGGTTTGAAAAGAAAAGGTTTGAAAGACGCCAATTATTATTCCTCAGATTCCCACGTTGTTGGTTATCCAGTTCTGTATTGCCACCCTTCAACTACAATAAAAAATTGTATTTTCATACTAAGACACCTTTACATATTCTGTATCTGACACAAATAATTTTATCATTATTTCCATCATTAAATTTTTTGGTGATTGAGTTAGTGGTGTTGAGGATTGCGTTTCGCAAGCTTTACTGCAAAATGACCTAGGATTCGAAGATGTTGGCCTACTGGAACTTCCAAGATTTCCCGTCTACCCAGAAAAGTAATCTTGTGGCTTTCCATGTTCATCTTTGCCCGTACCTTAGCGTTAGAGCCAACACTATATGCGTATATTCCAGCAAGAACATCGCGACTTTCCAATAATGCAAATACGTCACCATTATATGTTGATAATACAATTTTTTCTTGGCTTGGTATGGGTCCAAATCGATTCCGCCCTACGAGTATCTCGATTCCTTTATCCGAAGGAAAAGTGTATCTTCGAAGTTCGAAAACTTGGTTGTGATTCTTGAGTGATGTAAGACGGATATATGGAATTTGATCAACTGCATATCCAAGTATGCTAGGAGAAGCCAGATCTGTAGATGAAGCTGTACACCTGGCAAGAGAAGACCTTGACCTGGCACGAAGAGTAGGTTCGGTAGTTGGAGGGGATGTGGCAGGAGAACCAAGTCTGGCTACAGGAAGAGACCTTTCACGAGAATGTTGTCTGTCCGAAAAAGAAGAAAAGTGTCCGCTACGAGGTACATGAGGAATAGGTTCTCCATTAGGTAAATATTCAAACTGTGAACTTGAGTCTGTAAGAAGAAACAGCATTAATTTTTGAGCATTTTACTAGCTTTAGGGTTTAGCATTTTTACGACTCTTAGAATATGAGTTTTGCCCTGGTCTTATGCATTTTATGGATAGTTGGGTTCAAAATTGGTTGGTGTCCGAATTTATAACTTAGCACAAGCTTAAGGACACTTAAACTCTTAACAAGAGAACTTGTGTTGTCCGTTCACGAGGTGTTTTCTAAGGCCAGGGTAGATCGGTTGTGGTGGAATCAGCTTTTCATTTAGGAAGAAAAAAAGGGTGTCAGGGAGAATCAACAGTTTCTCGCTGACACATCGCACCTCTTTAGCGACCTTCCTGTTTCTGTCAAAAATTCACCACAGCCCAATGAGGTAGAGACTTTGCAGCGAGCTATACAAGATCCTGCAAACACTGGAGTTGAAAGAAGGTACTGATATTATTATCCACTTCAAGGAGTTTTGCGACAACCTCATAACACTTGAGGAGAAATGTCCATCAACCACTGCCGTAGAGGTGAGAAAAGAACTCAGAGACACAAAGAACTTTTTCGCTGCAGGACCAAGTGTGATGAAGAACTTCTAGTGAAGGAAGTTAACTTCTACACAATAACATCTATCCCACATATTCATCTCATATTCAAAGTCGGAGACGCTCATTCCGCAGTGGCTGGTGTTAGGATGCACTACACTACTACCGGAAAAAGGCGACTTGTTCAACCCTGATAATTACAGGCCAATTACTTGTTTGAACAAGCTGTATAAGATCTTTATGGGTATCCTAAACAACATGATTGTTCGAAGAATTGAGCCTGTATGGAGAGAGATGTTCGAACAATGTGGCTCGAGAAAAGTGTAGCAGGCTGCCAAAAGAACTAATTGACCAGTGCGTCTGCAAAGACGCAAGAGCCTATCAGCGTGTCATGATAGTGACCTGGATTGACTACCGGAAAGCTCTTGATGCTATCTCTCATGGACTTATTATTTCTCTGATGGAAAGATGAAAGGTTCATAGTCACAAAGTGAGATGCATAGAGAGGTTGATCCCCCTTTGGAGAACTAGATTCACTATCTCATCTGGAAATTATCGTGTAACAACGAACAATGCCACCTTCCAGAGGGGCGTCTTTCAGGATGATACCATGAGCCATCCGCTCTTTTGCATCACACTTCTGCCTCCATCTCTCGCACTACGCAATTCTTCTGGATACCTTTAACTTGCTTTGAATATCTTCAAGGGGTATACATGAAAATTTGGCATGTGCTTTGGATTGGACATATGTGCCAAGATTAATTGGAAGAAAGGAAAGATCACTGGCGTTCCCGAAGACCCTGGGCTTGTGGATATGAGTGTTATCAGACATCTTAATACTGGAGAGACCTATACATACATGGGCGTGCCTCGAAGCCGCATTCATTACGTAGCATCACTGAAGGAGCAACTACGATGCTGATAAAAGCATCTTCTTGAAAAGATTTGGTCTTCAAATCTGTCGGCGTTGAACAAAATATTTGCGACTAACATGCTTGCCATCCTGGTTCTCTACTCATTTGGAGTTGTTCAATGGACAAAGAACCAGCGACTAAGAATGCAATTGTCCGAAACGAGAAGTGCCAAATTTTCTGGAACTACGGTTTTTGGATAGCAGCCTCCATGGCACAATCGAAGTCAGAAATCGTTTTCCACGACTTCGAGAAATGAACTATATTTGTGATCGAATTCCTGGCATTGGCCGTCTGCAACATCACTGCCAAGGAAAAGGAAATTGAGGAGGGGCATCAAGAACTTAAAAGGGAGCTGCAACGACTGTACCCAAAATATTCGGTACAAGTAATTGTCCTTGTGATCGGTGCTCTCAAAGTTGTGAAACTATCACCGGTTCGTAACCTTGAAGCCAAACCCCAGTGCCAAAAACATGCTAAAGCACTTGCGAGATGGATGCAGAAATCTGTCATCCTTGGGTCGCTTTGTGCCTTCAAGACATACGAGGGTTTCGCTGAGCTGTCCTAAATTCATCGTGCCCTGTGGCCACCCATCTGACGATCTTCAGACGTGGCCATAGGTGTAATTTATGGCAGTTCTACTAGAAGTCAGAGTTATTTTTATAGATCGCAGTTGCTCCCAGTTCTTTCAAAATATTCATATGTATTTATTGTTAAAGGAATAGAGCTGTGTCGCATTTTATGAAATTCTACTTCTAAGGTAGTTCTTATCATTGGTGGTATTTCTGGAAAGATTACTTATCATGAAAAAAATTCGAACCACAGAATAATATTATCTGTTAAAAAACTTGTGTCTTTGAAGTAAATTTTCAACTTTATCGTTTTATGTTCATCAAATTTTTCTTATCGCTTTATTCTTATCGTTGAAATTATGAGATTTCAATTAATGGACGCTAATTTTCTTGAGAAAAGCATTCTTTACAATTATAACAAATCCAATTTCCAAAAATTATGTTTAAATGCCTGAAATTATTATCAAATCATTTTGGACAGAAAAAATACTAAACAAATAGTCATATTTGACAAATAATTCATCTTAAAAAATTGGATGCAGCAAAATAGGTATAGAGAAACATGTTTTCGAGTGAACTAGCTCTCATTCAAAAGAGTCCAATCATTTTTTTAATTTGATATAGAGCGATACAGGACGTGCTACATTAGTCACCATATGTACGTGCTAACTTAAAATTTTGTTTCTTTGGGTCAACTCGATAATTTCAGCAAGTTTGCATAGTTCTTCAGGAAGAATCACACAATATAAGGACCCGTGGAGCTAATCACTTAACTTTTTAAATGGCAAGGGATTTCAAGATATTCGAAAAGAATTGTTTCAAGAAAATAGAGCGGGTAATTTTTCCTTTTGTGTAGCACGATTTCGAAATTTTGGAATGTTACAAAAAATCCAATTTTTATTTTGAAAAAAGGGGAAAATATATCCTGCTCCAATATTTTGCAGTCATCATCAGCTCTTCAGCTGTTTGCGATTCCGCAGACGCACATGGGCTTAAGCGCATATTTACAGTTCGACGTGCTCACAGAAAAAATGAGTAATAAAAAAAGCCTTTCGTCCTTAATTTTTAGAGCGGATACATTTCCGCTTTCACTTCAACTCAATAAATTAAATTCGTACTCATTTCGGACCAATTCAAATAGAGTTTGGAAAAGAATAACAATAAAAATAGAATATGGAGGTTTTTGAAATTGTAGATATATTATAGTATTATATTCACCAATATAACTCAGTATGACCATCCAGACGAAGACCAGAGTATACACGATCTCCATTTTTCGCAATCAGGGGAATACGATTAACGCGTTAATAAATAATTTAGTTAACAGTGTATCTAATAAATATTCTGGTATTTCATCAGAATATATACCGGGTATCTTGATCGTTATCTCATAAATTCTGGCCGACGAGGTTCTCCTACTGGAATCATCATGTTTACATTTCATAAATCAGTCCAAGGGAAGAAATGTGATTATTTCGACCAAAGCTAGTTTAGCAAAAATTGAACGTTTTTTTTAGCGCTCGGATAAAAATCTGATTCAACCGAAAATTTCTTAGACCACTTACAAATGTTCTGGACATCTTTTTACAGGTTTCTCGTGAGTTACAAAGGCAAAAGATTCTTCTGGGAAAAAGTAGAATAAATGAAAGCAAGCTTTTTAAAAAGCTCACTGAAATTTTCAAATATAGAAAAATATTAGATGCTGAAAAACCTTTTTCTTCGAAGTACCTATTGATTCTTTGCGCTTTATCCTTATCGTTGAGGTGATCAGATTTTAATTAGTTGAAGCTTATTTTTTCGAGAAAAACATTATTTACGACTTTACCGCATTCATGAAAATTATGTTTGACGATATTCAACTTGTATTTAGGAATGCTCCAAAAATGCAAATTAGCAGTTTTGTGTGAAATTCACGCTAAAAAGATATTTTCAAAAATGTTTCCTGAATTATTTATCCAGATGGACAACTGTTAAAGAATTATTCTCTTGGACGGAGCAGGTATGGATCTGTGGAGAGTGAGGGTGCGTGGGTTAGCGTTTGTCGATGACAAGATTGTTATGGCAGAGGCAACCAAAGACTTGCCAAAATGTTGAGCATGGGCCTCAAAATTAACGTAAATGAAATAGAAATTATGCTTTCGGAAGAAAATCATAGATTGTATATTACTAATAATAAAAATGACTAATATATAACTTATTTCTTTAAATTCTTTCTTAATAGTGGAATTTCTATTTATCTAAATTGTGATGATCTTCCCCATAGGATAACTATTATAGGTGAATCACTATGAACTTATAATAATTTTCCTTAAAAATATTCTTGCGAGTGCATGAAACGTAACTTTTTTAAAAATTTGCTTACGAAAAAGACTGGCTGGCGAATTGAAGCAAGAACTATAATACATTCAATTTTTATTGTAATTTGTAATTACAAGTAACATGCAACATTTTATGACGACTTCGGATCGCAAACAATTTTATATTCAAAACTTGCATTATTTTGTGATTGAATTAATGGTGGAGAGGACTGTGGTTCATATTCCGTACTTCAAAATTTGCTAAGATTGAGCGATTGCGTCCTACTGGAACTTCGGAGATTTCGTTTTTCTCCAGTAGAGTAATCTTGTGGCTTTCCATGTTAAACTTTGCCCTTACGTGCTTATTATATCGAACACTATATGTATATATTCCAGCAAGCGAATCACTACTCTCCAATAATGCGAGGACATCACCATCGTTCGTTGATAATACAATTTGTTCTTGGGGTGGCATGGGCCAAAAACGATTCTTTCCCATCAGTATTTTAACTGGTACATCCGTAGGGAAAGTGTACCTTCGAAATTCGAATAGCAGTTTCGAATTTTTATCGGGAATAAGGTGAATAAATTCAAGCTGATCAAGTTTAAATCCAAGTATATCATAAATAGGAGGCCTGGTGGGTGGAGCAGTGGGCTTGGCACGTTCATAGGGAGACCTGGATCTGACACGAAGTGGAGGCCTGGTAGAAGGAAGACACTTGGCCGGAGAAGAGTGTCTGGCTGGTTGAATATATCTGTCGGAATAATTGTCTCTTTCAGAAGGAGAAGAAGATTGTTCGCCACAAGGAACATATGTAAGAGGTTCGCCATTGGGTAGGCACTCGAACTCCAAACTTAACTCTGGAAGAAGAAACAGGATTGACTTTTTTGAGTATGTCGATATATAAGGAGTAAGGAGACTTATGTCTCTACCGCTTGTAGGGTCAATATTTGATAAACAGAAACGACCTAAGTATTTGCGGGATGCGACACGTCATTGCCTGACAAATTGATTGACATAATTACTGAAAAAATAATTGAGGTTTATGCGCGAATAATAAGCTATTTTTTCCTTTTTTAGTGACAAACAAAACTAAACAAAAATGCATTCTATCGCTAACCGTTCTCGATGTATGTACCGTGAAAGGTATGCGCCTATGTTTTTGATCGCACATAACCGTTTCGGCTGTTTCACGAGCCGTCAGCTAAATTCATTTTAGCGATCGAAGCTGATGGCTTTAAATTTTAAAGATGGTTCTAAAGACTTTTATAAGAACAAAAGACAATTTACTCCCTCAGCTTTTATGTACTGTCATCAGGGCACCTTCACTAAACGTCAGCTGACTTCATTTTAACGATCAAAGCTCGTGGCTTTCAATTTTGAAGACGGTTCTGACGACTTTTATAAGATCAAAAGACAGTCTACTTCCACAGTTTTTTCTGTGCTGTCACCAGGGCACCTCCTGGTGGTGCGGGGGTAGCGGAGTTTGTCTGGCTGACACCCAAGATGAAATCTACGCCGTCATGGCAGGTCGATAGCATTGTCTTCAAAAGTGAAATTATCAAAAATTGCACATTAAAATTATCGTCATTCTTCTTTAAAATCAACGGCCACCAGCTTCGATCGCTAAAATAAAGTTAGCTGACGATTAGTGAAACAGCTGAACCGGATAAATGGGATCAAAAACATAGGCATATACTTTTAACTATACATATATCCGGGACCGTTAGCGGCAGATCTATCAAAAATTGATATAAAAATCAAAACAGTCAGTGAAAGGATGAAATTAACCTGAATAATCAGATAAATGATGTATGATTAAGTACGTGCCATTCGCAACTTAGGCAATTCGTACGTGCCTTTCGTAACTGTGGCGAATTGTACGTGCCATTCGTAATTATAGCGATTCGTACGTGCCTTCTGTAACTTTGGTGAATTGTACGTGCCATTCGTAACTTTAGTGATTCGTACGTGACTATTGAAGAAGCTTTTCCCTATATCAACGTCACACTCAACCCTGCTGGTTGTCTTTGCGGGGAGATTTTGATGCGAGAACAGGAGATAAAGGAGGGCGGGAATGGGGAGGAGATGGAAAAAGAAAAACCAAAGACAAGATACTGAATGGGAAGGAAAATAAATTGATAGAGAGCTTGGAGAAGTTGGGACATTTCATCTTAAATGGAAATATCGAGGAAGAGGAGGAAGGCGAACATACACGCTTAGGAGGAAACAGGGGAACGGTGATTGATTATGTAATGGTGGACGATAAGGTAAGAGAGAAGGTTGAGAAAGTAAAGTTAGGGGATTATATAGATTCAGATCATTTTCCCATGATAGTGAAATTAGAGGAAGAAAAAAGTAATAACAATATGGATCAAATGGAAGCGAAGGTGAAAAGAGAAGAAAAAGGGGACTGTCCAATGGAAGAAAAAGAACAGTTGAAAGAAAAGGTTAGAAATAACAAAGTGGAAGAGGAAAATGTGGACGAGGAGATGGAAATAGTGATAGGAGAAACGAAAAGAGGATTAGAAAGCAAAAGCAAAAAAGGAGTTAGTAAAGGAGGGAATAGAAATGGATTGGATGAGGAATGTGAAGAGAAGAAGAAGTCAGAAGGGAAGTAAGGAAATGGAGGAAAGAAGGAAGTAGTCGAGAAGAATATAGGAGAAGAGGGAAGGAATACACTGAGTTATGTTATCAAAAGAAAAAGGAGAATGAAATGTTTGAGAAAGAGACGGAGAATGCCAGGACGGAAGAAGAGATTTGGAAGGTAGTAAATAGAGGGAGAAAAATAAGAAACAGTGTAAACCAGAATATCAAATTGGTAGAATAGAAAAAAAATATCATTTGGGTTTGCTAGGAGCGATAGAGAGAACAGTTAGGAAAAGAGAAAAATATGGTAGAGAAAGAAATGTACAAGAGGACGTAACAAGGAAAGAAATAGTCGAAGTGTTTAATGAAAGATGGAAAGTCAACTGGTATAGATAAGGTTCCAAATGAAGTCTTGAAATATGGGGGACAGAACTGAAGGAATGGGTATGGGAAATGTGTAATAGAGTATGGAAAGTAAAGGGGTGGCCAGAGTTATGGAAAGAAGGAGTAGTGGTACCCATTATGAAGGGAGGCAAAAGGGAGGTGTTTGCAGATTATAGGGGTGTGCCATTGATGCAAAAATTGCATAAAGTATGGTCAACGGTTTTGTCAGAGAGATTGAAGAAAGGAGTCAAGGCAAAAAAGATAGAGCCACCGAATTAGACAGGGATTGGAAATGGGATGGTGGTGATGGACAATATATATGTTCTGAATTATCTGATAAATAAAAGGATTTAAAAGGGGAAGGGGCGATTATTGCAATGTCCGTAGACTTAAAAGCGGCGTTTGACTCTTTGGACCGAGTCGAGATAGAAAAATGTATGGTAAAAAAGGAGATGAGAGAGGGATTAATAAAGAGAGTATCGGAAATTTTCAGAGAGACAAAAAGCAGAGAAGTGGCAGGAGAGCAAGTAAGAGGAGTAAGGCAAGGATATCCTCTGAGCCCACTTTTATCAAATATATTAATTTCAGACGTGGAAGAAGAAATACAGAGAAAGGGATGGGAAAGAGGCAGGATAAGAGAGGAAAAGATATATAGACTGGCATACGCGGACGATATAGTATTGATGGCAGGGCATGAAGAATAGATGACAGGCTTAATAACAGAATTGAAGAAATACTTACATGGGAAAAAGGTTGAATTTAAATGTAGAAAAGACACAGATAATGAGTTTTAGGCAAGGAGAGGAAATAAAGAAAGAATGAACTGGGGGATGGAAGGAAAAGTTAGAAGAAGTAAGGAAGTTTAAATATTTGGAGTATACCTTAAAAATAAATGGAGATCATAAAGCTCATATCAGAGAAAGGATAAAAAACCAGCAGAGATAATGAAACAGATTTGGGACCAGGAAAAAGAAGGTTCAATAAAGATTTGAGAAGGAGAATGTTGTTATCTGTTACGCTGGTATGGCCGGTATTTGGGCATGAAGCAAAAATATAGGGATGGAAGGAAAGAAAGGAAAATAAGAGTTTACAAGGAAGGTGTATAAGGTGGACGCTAGGAGTAGACTGGAGGACACCTGGATATATGATGAGAGATGAAACGCGAGGGACAAATTAGGCACTAGAGCGGGTAAGAGAGCATGGCAATTTGAGAGAAAGTTAAGGGCGGGAAGGAAAGGGAGTTAGCGAAAAAGTGTTTGAAGCAGTTAGAAGAAAGGAGTGTGAGGGCGGTAGAACTATCAAGATGGGAAAAAGAAAGTAGGGAGTTTTTTAGCGCCGGAGATGTAGGAGCAGGGAATAGAGTAAGCTATGAAGAATTGGAGAGGGAACAGGGAAAGACAACTAGTGGGAAGATATGGAACGGTTGATGAATCATCACATAATAAATGGTATGAAATGATAAACAAGGAGGGTGAACCAAATTTGTTTGAAAAGTGATTGGGAGAAAGAAGATGGACCAGAAAAGCAAGATTTAGATTGGGCAACGAAGTAAGGTAGGGGAAGTATTGGGAAAAAGAAGGAAACAGAAAGTGCAGAATATGTAAATGGGAGGAGGAAACATGGGAGCATGTATGGGAAGGATGTAGAAGAGGAATGGAAGATAGACTAACTCAAATTAATTATTGGAAGGAATAGCGATTGAAGTAGAAGGCGGATTACGTTAGACAAATTGTTATTTGCGAAAAGCTTGATAAAATTAAAAAAATTATCGATATATTATAGGGTTATACTCACCAATGGTGTTAAGAATGACCACCAAGCTGAAGACCAGCGGAAGAACGATCTCCATTTTTTCAGTTGTAGGAAAAACTTATCAATACGTGGATAAAGAATTTTGTAAACAGTGTATCTGAAGATTATTCTGTTGTTTCATTGGAAAATTTATTTCGTATCTTCATCGTTATCTCACAGCTCATATAGATTTAGCTTGTCCTTCTCTGGTATTTATTTTTGTATTTCATAATACAGTACAAGATAATAAGTTTCAATACCTCGCTCAAGGCTAATTCGAGAAAAATAAAGCGAATTGTTTAAAGAACAGGTGTCTGAAGGCGGATGCAGAATTATGTCGAAAACCTTTCATGCAGTTGTTAATTGTTTGCAACGTATTTATTCAACATCAGATAGTTCAATTTTTAGGGCCAAAAGTATAAAATTAGGTTTCGGTTTGGAAAAACGATTTACACGAAGGTGTCTGTCTGTAGTCTGTAGCTTGATCGAATGGTGACCCAGACCATGGCCTTCTTGGTCATTTCAAGGTCAAATTGATTGATTGATTCAAATCAGAAATCCTATTTTTGACCTCGGGAACTAAGAGAGCGGAAAATTCTACGTCCAGGTATGACATTGGCAAATCGAAAAATAGACTTGGGAAGAGCATGGCAAGGTCTAATATTCTACAGCAGGATGACTCGCCTGGCATGTATTTTTGAAGAAAATGCCCAACGCAAGAGTTGTTGCATTTTCGACCCCCGATCGCTTGGTGACCTTGACCTTGACTTTGCCCCAGACCTTCAGCAGAACTTTTTTTCAAAAAGACGTGCCAGTCTATTCATCCTGCTATATGTTGTTTTACCTTGCCATGATCTTTCCAGTTCAAACTTTCGATTCTTCAAGGTCATATCTGGACGTAAAGTTTTCCGCTCTCTCAGTTCCCATGATTAGAAAGAATGGGCTCCTATTTGACGAGGCTGGGTATTTTTGTTTCGCCCACATTTTCTGATTGTGAATTCTCTTTTTTTAAAGCTCCTCCGGCATCAACGAACAGAAGGTAGAATCAAATGTTTAATAAAAAATTTGTTTGAAATTACATCTGGAAATTTGCTTTTAAACTTTTTTTCTCACGATACACGTGATGAGAATGTGTTTGTTGGAGCCGAAGAAGCTTTAACGAAAGAGAATTCACAATCACTAAATTTCAGTTGTCGACGGTTCGACCTTTATGTAAAAGTTCTGGGAAGGAAACTGCTAATTTTGAATAATTGCAAATGAAACCAATTTTGTCATTCATATTAAATTTACCACCATTTTTTGCTATAATTGAAGCATCAGCAGAGATAACGTTGGACCAACAAGAATCTATTTTTATGGAATCTTTATTCAAACTGTGAGTAGATAATAAGAAAGCTATGTTATATGGCATAATTTGTTTTATGACAAATACTACGACGTAGAATAAAAAATCCTTAGGCAAGAATTTCTTGCCATGTACTAAGGACATGGATTCAGAATAAAATTATTTTTGTTGGATTTCGGGTTAAAATCGAGCCTATAATGTTTTCCAATGTTTGTTAAAAAAAATTGTGGTTCAAAAAATTATGAGAAGCCTACAGATTAACATTTTTTTTAAATTTGTTTTCTCTGTTGACTGGAAAGTATTTTTTGATTGAAAACTCAACTATTCTTGATCTTTGGTTAAAATTGTATCTTTTTTGGACGAAAATTTAACTGTTTGATTGATAATTGATCTCTTTTATCTAAAAATTGAAATATTTGGTGACCATTTTTTGCAAATTTTTGGTATAAAATTCAATTATCCCAGTTGAAGATTCATCATTTTAATTGAAAATTAATTTCTGCTTGCAACGACCTTGTTGAAAATCAAATTTTCTAACTGAACATTCATCTATTCCGGTTGAAAATTTAACTATTTTGTTGGAAATTCGCTTTGTTTGTTGTTAGAAATTTTTTTCCAAAGAAAATTTAACTTCTATTTTTTGTTGAAAATTTATCTTTTTTAGACGAGAATATAACTGTTTCATTGATAACTGATCTTTTCTTTGAATTAAAATATTTGGTGAAAATTTTTTGTACACTCTTGGTATAAAACTTAGCCATTCCAGTTGAAGATTCATCATTCCAGTTGAAAATTCATCACATTAGTTAAAAATTGAACTATTTGATTAAAAATCGTTTTTTTTTGTTAAAAATGAATTTGTTTAACTTAACGTTTAGCTATTCTATTTTTCGTTGAAAATTCTTCTCTATTTTTTTTTTGTAAAACTCAAGTATTGGTTTAAAAATTATCATTTTCAGTTGCAAATTCATATATTGTTTCCAAAATTCGTATTTATGTGTTTGGTTTGGAATTTAATTACTCCAGTTGAAGATTCATCATTTCATTTGAAAATTGATCACTTTGGTTGAAAACTCAACTATTTCCATCCAAATAGGATTACCTCCAGAAAAGAATGGATGATGAATTGACGAAAGATGGAACACTTATATTATTTATTGACTTATTATTTTTATTCAAAACACAGGTTACCATCATTATCTTCAGATGACTCCGGATCACAAACAATTTCATATTTCAGTTTTACATTTTTTTATCCTGGAATGATCTTGAGGATTTTTGTTTATATGTTCTACTCGAAAATTGAGTATGATTCGGCGACGGCGGCCTACTGGAACTTCAAGAACTTCAATATCTTCCATAAAAGTAATCACGTGGCTTTCCATATTCATCTTTGCCCGTACGCACTGGTTAAGGCGACCAGAATATGCATATATTCCACCAAGAACGACGCTACTCTCCAATAATGCAAAGATCTCACCATCGTATGTTGATAAAACAATTTGATCTTCGTTTGGTACGGGCCTGAAGACACCTGTCCGTACTAGTTTTCTAATTCGTGAATCTGCAGGGAAAGTGTATCTTCGAAGTTCGAAAACCCGCTTCGTATTCCTATTGGGAGTAAGCCGAATAAATTGAATTTGGTCAAATCCATATGTACGTCCGTCAGAGGCAGCAATGAGCTCGGTAGGTTCAGCTATATTCTTGGCGGCAGGAGATCTGGACCTGGCACGTCGTGCAGGCTCAGCAGGAAAAGGTCTGGCCGGGGAATAACGTTTGGCTGGAGAAGTAAGACTGTCTTTGGAATCTTGTCTGCCCGAAGAAGAAGCAATTTGTCCGATACGAGAAACATCAGGCTTGACATCGGGTGAGCCCTCGAATTTTGAACTTGCATCTGTAAGAAGAAAGAGGATGAACTTTTTTAGGTATGTTGATGTATGAGGAATAAGCGAACAGAACATGATAAATCTCTGGTGCCTTTAAGATACGCTCTTCTCTAGAATATTGATGTATTATCCGGAATGGATCAAGACATTGAGGAACCTTGGGAAATTTATTGAAAGTAAATGGAATCCCCCGGAAATAATTGAGATTAAATTCGCCTTTCGGACCAACTAAAGAAGAGTTTAGCAAATAATAGAAATTGGGATAGAATCCAGATGATCTCTTAAGAATTCTTGTTCGCGATAAGCTTGAATTTATTCTAATTATAGATATATCCGAGTATTATACTCACCAATAGAATTCAGGATAACCATCAAGGTAAAGACCAGTGCATGAACGATCTCCATTTTCTCTAATTTTAAGAAAAAAATTATTAATGCGTAAATTAATATTCCCGATAACAGTGTATCTAATGAATATTCTCGTATTTCATTACAGTATTAATTTGGTATCTCAACTGCTATCTTATAGACACGTGTCTCCGAATATACGTTTGACTCTTATCGCCTCACTCTTATTGTTACAATGATAAGATTTTGAACTATCGAAGCTTATTCTCTTATAAGAAAAAATTCTTAACAACTTCACAGCATGTTTTCATTACCTAAAGTAATTGACAAATAATTTTGGGAAGAAGAAATATGAAACGTACAGAAATGTTTGACCTTTATTCATTTATTTTTAAAAATTTACTGTAGCAAAGCAGTACAGAATCTTGATTTCACTTAATAAAATCTAATCATTTCTTTTAAATTTAGTATGTATGTATATTTATTGCCTCTAAGAGTACAAGATTCTGTGACATTCCGGTATTTGTATTTGAAAATAATAGGTGAAGATTGTCCTCGTTTATCACACCAATGTTATGCAAGTAATGATTACTAACGGGCGAGTAGATTGGACATTTGGCGAGGATGTGTAAAAGATCTTCACTTTCTCTTTCATTACATAACTGGCAAATCTGTTGTGGATCGATTACGATTTTTCCCGCCTTAGAAGTCAACTTAATGATGAACCTGAGGAGGTTCTCATTTGAGTGAATATGTGCTTAAATATCAAAGGAGCTTTGAATAGCAGATATTGCTGGGGTAGCGCACCATTATGTGAAATTTTACTGGAATGGAATGGAAGCTTCTAATGTGTTTCCTGAGGGTTTACATTTTTCTTGTATCTCTTCCCTATTCCTTTACACACCCCCCAAACACTTACTTGATGAGAGGAGGGGGTACTGAAGTTTAAGGTGGGTTCCGAACCACCAAGAGCAACAGCCTTAAGTACTCAGAGAACCTTTTTCTCTAGAGGTACCGGACCACGACTCTCCAGAGATGAACAACTCCCTTGCTAGGCAAGTGTTCACCGCATGTGCCACCGAAGAGCTTCCAAAGTGCGACACAGGGCAGAACTAGTTTCAATCTGACGCATACAATAAGGAACTCTTTATAATAGAGTCATAAATTTTGATAATGGAAGACCATGAGGAGCACTTAGTCCTAGTTAGAATATTGAACGCCAAGGCTGAGGTTGAGTCGGCTCTGCTAATTGCTGCAAGTGCAGCTAAGTTGAAAGTACCTGTTCTAGGAAAAATCGTACCGAAGTATTCAAAAGAAATCTCGATTCCTGAGGTTAAGAGGTTGAACATGATTGGCTCAAAATCTCTCTGTGTCGAACTCCCTCAGTGACCGCCTATTCCTCTGAGAACTCGTTTTCCACTTTAATGCAAGTTGAGGCTCTCTCATACAGACTTTTTAGAATTGTAATTATTTTTAGCTGATCCCAATATCAAAAAGGTTTGACCAGCTGTGAGCGTGATTAACCGATAGGAAAGCTGTTGAGAAATCCGCATCAATGACATAGATATGTCTATTCTTTTTTTGTGAGTAAAGTTGCGAAACAGATGCCAAGGTGAAAATATTGTCCATAGAGCCGCTATCTCGGCTTCCGGAATAAAGAGATACAGAAGCCAATTTGGAGGCAAGTTTTCGTAAAAATTATATGAGATTTGATCCGGCCCCGGAATGTTTTGCTACCGTTGACACTCTCAAGGCTCGCGAGGATATTGGATTGAAAGCTTGCTTTTTTATAAGCTATTAGTGCTTGGTACGATTTTTCAGCTTTGACATAAACCAACTTAGCCTCATCCGAGAATTTTGCCCTTCTGGCTTCTTTCAACGCATTGGAAAGGTATGCTTTGCTTTGGCGACAGTCAGAGTCAAACCAAGTTTTGTCACGGTAAAATTTTTTCTCATTGACCACATATCTGCTCTTTTGGTGCTGTCGATAATAGCCTTGGTGAGGTTTGAATTAAAATAATCTATGTCTAATTTCTTAAAGCTAACTTCTAGTCTGTTAGACAAGTATAATTCGTTCTAGAAGATCTCCCGTTTCTCGTTCGTCCATTTGAGAAACGCCAAGCTTTTATTTTTGTCTACATTCAGCGTACTTGACTGACTAGCTGAAGTGGGAGAACAACAAGAGGAGACTAAGAACGAGAAGTGATCCAAAGTATGTGTGGATTGATCCACATTCAAGTCATTAAGTATACCTCATGCCTGAGCATTGCGCCAAACCAAGTCATGGATACTTTTATCCCCTGCATTAACAAAAGCAAAGTGGGCTGGATTGTCCCTCCGCTATCAACCACTTAAAAGATAAAACTCATTCACCTCCATCAGTTCTACCAATCCCAGCCCCCTCCTGTTGTGCGCAACATCGTGACCTTCCCGGTACATTGAAAAATTTATGTGAGTAAATTTGAGTGAGCCATGTTTCGTCGATTCCTATAATATAAAACTTATCATAATTAATAAAGGCGTTTGAAAATCTTACATAACCATGATCTCCCTGGTTGATGATAGTTGATTGCGAAAATTCCCTTTCGAAGGATTTCCCGCCTGCTCTTTGATGATGACTGGTGGGAATTCCAAGGCCTTACGCTTCCCCTTTCTCTGTATGCCACTTGCTTCCTCCATTTCCCTTTTTCAACAGGTTTCATCCTATTCCCAGCTAATTAGGCATTCTGGATAACAGACTCCAACACTGACAGATCTTTGGACTTGAATTTTTCGTCATCCAGATATATTGTATTATAGCTCAAGGAAGCTTTCATGTCACAATTTCTAGCCTCTTCAAGGTATGGAAGCAGAGTCTTCCTTTCAGTTTGGACTTCTTCAGTATAGTTCTCCGCGATGTTGATCCCAGTTCCACGTAATTTTTTCAGCTGCGATAAAATCACATTCTTATCCTTGAAGGAACATAGCTGAGTTAGGGGGGGATGGGGTTCGTCCCAGGTTTTTCGTTGAATCCATCCAGCAGATTCGATCTGGCCTGAGCGAATTTCAATATTGAGATGCTGCTTGAAAATACAACATATTGACTGTAGATGGTTCACGTAGTTTTCCTCGAAAACACCGAAAACTATCAAGTTGATACTTTTTAGCGCTCTATCCATTGCCTCGATTCTCCGGTCTTGTTCTGTAACACTGACCTTAGTTTCTCTTGCTCGACCTCAAGCTCTTGGTTTTCCAGCGTGAGATGGTCAATTTTGCTATGGAGAGCTGAAAGTAAGGACTCCAGATTCCCCATTTATTGCATTAGAAGTTCAAATTTATCCTCTGAGATTTCGCGAGCCGTTGTATCGAATAATTCACGTGGCACAGAGATGGCAGCACTAACACACTAATCACCTGACACAACAAACTGGAAATTTGGCATTTTTAACGAAAACAACTTTTTGCTTAAAATTGTTTGCGGTTATGGTTGTAGCACTCACAAACCACTAGAAACATGAACGTTAGTAACAATTAGTTACTTTGATATCAATTCCTAGATCACACTGCACAAACTCAGCCCGTAAACAACCAAAATTTTGAGGAGCGATCCAACACGCGACCGACTGCTATACTATATATATATATAGCGCCCCCTCCCTTCGATTTTTGTAATTAAATTGTTTTTCAATTTTTATAATTTTCTCCATTCCCATTTATAGAGATTTGAAATCCAATTTGAATAGTCGAATCAAATTCTATCTTCATCAATAGTTCATCCAGAAATACCTCGAAAATTTATTTTTCATGATTTTTAATTATTAAAAGTAATGCTAATTTTAAATAATTGCAAGTGAAAAAATGTTTATCATTTATATTAAATTCACTAAAAATTTTCGCTTTACTTGAAGCATCGGCAGAGATAACGTTGGATCAACAAAAATCTATTTTTCTGGAATCCTTATTCAAACTGTGAGTAGATAACAAAAATAGTGTGTTATGAAATAATTTGTTTTACGACATATACTGCGACGTTTAATAGAAAATCCTTGAGGAAGAATCTCTCGCCATGTACTACGAACATGGATGTAGAAAAAAATTACTTTTGTTGGATTTTGCATTAAGAATAATAAAATTTCAATTTTGCAAATTAAGAAACGTTCATTAGTCATTTCAACTGGAAGTTTTTCAAACGTCAGATTAGCAATGTGTGTTATTTTGAAGGCTGATTTTTTCAGAAGCCTGCAATCATGAAACCAATCTGACACCAGATTCGGATTCAGCGACCCCAAAATCATACATGTATGGTGACCTAGTTCACCGCAGATAAAACCGTTATTTTTTTTCTTTGTCTATGTTTTTATAGATAAAGCATTATATGCCTGTAATAATTTTTCTTATAAAAAATTTTGTTTGAGGAATGACACAAAACTTTTTGTCATCATTTGTTCACAAAAGAGAATGGATGAGGAATTAACGGAAGATTGAAGCCTTATGCACCATGATGCATTCACTTTTTATTATTATTCAAAATACAGGCTAACATCATCATTTTTAAATGACTTAGGATCACAAACAATTTTATATTTCAGTTTTAATTTTTTTTGTACTCGAATGGTCTTGAGAATTGTTGCATACATAATCTACTTGAAAATTGAGTGAGATCCGGCGACGGGGGCCTACTGGAACTTCAAGAATTTCATTTTCTTCCAGCAAGGTAATCACGTGGCTTTCCATATTCATCTTTGCCCTTAAGTTGTGGCTAAGGCGAGGACAATAATCATATATTCCAGCAAGAACATCTTTACTCTCCAAAAATGCAAAGATGTCTCCACCGTATGTTGATAAAACAATTCGATCTTCGTTGTACATGGGCCTAAACACATTTGGTCGCAGCTGTTTTTTAATTCGTGAATCTGCAGGAAAGGTGTATCTTCGAAGTTCAAAAAGCAGCTGCGGATTCCTTTTGGGAATAATCTGAATAAATTGAAATTGGTCAAATCCATATGTACGTCCGTCAGATGCAAGAATACGTTTGTTAGGTAGAGCTTTATTCTTGGCGGCAGGAGACCTGGACCTGGCACGAAGAGAAGTCTGAGCAGGAGAAGGCCTAGCTGGAGAATAACGTTGGGCTGGAGAAGTAAGACTGTCTTTAGAATCTTGTCCGCCCGAAGAAGAAGCAATTTGTCCGATACGAGAAACATCAGGCTTGACAACAGGCTTGACATCAGGTAAGTCCTCGAATTTGGAACTAGCCTCTGTAAGAAGAAACAGGATGAACTTTTTTAGGTATGTTGATATATGAGGAATAGGCAAACAAAACATGATAGATCCCTGGTGCCTTTAAGATACGCTTTTCTCTAGAATATTGATGTATCATCCGGAATGGATTTATCATCTTTTATTCGCTTACTCCTCATATCATAAATTCCTTGTGATGAAATTGCGAGAAAAAGCTCAAGACATTGAGGAACCCTGGGAAATTCATTGAAAGTATTGGAATCCCCTGGAAATAATTGAGATTAAATTCGTGTTTCGGACCAATCAAAAAAGAGTTTAGCAAAGAATAGCAATTGGGATAGAATCCAGATGGTCTCTTAAGAATTGTTATTTGTAGAGTATTATATTCACCAATAGAATTCAGGATGACCATCAAGGTAAAGACCAGTGCATGAACGATCTCCATTTTCTTCAACTACGAGGAAAAAATTATGAATGCGTGAATTAATAATCCCGCTAACAGCGCATCTAATAAATATTCTCGTATTTCATTACAGTATATATAGCTATCTTATAGATTGTAGGCGTCAAGATTGTCCTTGTGAGATAATTATATATTTACATCTCATAAGTCAGTAAAACGAAAGAAATTGCGTAATATCAACTGAGCCTGATATAAGAAAAATAGATCGTTTTTTTAGAAAAGCGTCAATAAAAATCTGAGCGAACCGGAAAATTTTAACAACCTTTACAAATTTTTTGCACATCTTCCAGAAGGTGTCTTCTAAGTTTCGTAAAATGAAACAAACCAAGCTCTGTTTAGACAAATTTTTACTCAGAATTTGAAAAAAGTGACAATTTTGTCAACCAATTTTTTGTGCTTAATTAGCTGCTTGCCTAAACTTGATATAGTCCTGAATTAATTCATTTGAACTCACAAAATACAAATGATTTGCTTATTAATCCACCTAATTGTTATAAAGACAGTTGATGAAAAAATTATCGAATAGTTTCATTATAGGTAGAAACATGAGATTCATGCTGAAACTGCTTCACATTATTGTAGGAAAGACATTCAATCCCAAAAATAAATACAAATTTAACAATAACTATTTCAATGAACAGTTATCGTCGCAAGATGTTTAAATTAGTTATATTATGTTTAGGATCATTTTCAGCAAATTAGACGATTTAGGAAAAATCTAATAACGCACAAAGGGCATAGCAGGATAACTATGTATAAGCTGTCCCAGCCAAATCTGTCCGACATTTTCACCATGAGTTGGTTGTTGGTTTCAATGAAGGGATGTTTTGAAAAAAATATGGGACATTTGATACAAAAAGAAAAGGTCAAAAAAAAATTTCAAAATTTTTTTGATTTTTTTTTTAATGGGAAATTCTTGAGGCACAATCGCCGTTTTTGTCCAAACATACCTTGAATTATGCAGAATAATATGTGCATGTTAGAGATCAATCAGAGTGGCTGCTCATGGTTAAAAAAATTAAAAATCTCCAGCGTACCACGTTCAATGCACGTCCGATGATGTCTAGTGAGGAATCTGCAAACTTATGCTGGCATTAGACTCCAACCACTTCGAAAATGCTCGTAAATCAGACAAAAATGGTCCCAAAAATTATAGTACCTTCTATTCATCCGGTATTCTCATCTGATGTTCTTTCATATTTTATTTATTATGTCTCCTGAACTTGTTAATATGATATTCTCTTGTTTTTTCTAGCTCCTCACTGAACAAGGTTTTCATATTGAAACTGTTCCGGATTCGTCACCTTTCTTTTAATACCCTGATTTTCTGTTTGCGCGTATGGCCTTGACCGGCCCCGAAATAGCCAGGTAGTCCTTGAGCCTCAACTCGCCTGCCAATGAGCGCTTGCCACGGCATGAAGTGGCGTGAGGAGTTGCGGAGGCGACCTACGTTCTCTTTGAACGCTCCTTCGGTTACATATTTTGGGCATTGTCTTTCCGATCTTGACATGCTGCGGACTTTTCTCACTTTTGCTCGTTTTGTCAAATGTTTCGCTTTCTCCCGGCTAAGGAAGCAATTCCTCATCGTACAGAGTAAGGCTTCGGTACAGGAATAGTAGTTAAGATTAGAGAAGCTTCAGTCATTCGTTTTATGATTTGAAGTTCTTCCTCAGATCTTCTCTTGTTTTTTCCTTGTTGAGATTCCCCGATCCCGATCTTCTTTTGTTCTTTCTTTGGTTTGATGACTGATTCTTCACAGTATATGGAAAGGTCTTCGTTGAGGAATAGTGGTTTGTATTCAAGATTCGTCATTGTTTCAAACTGAGCACGTTACTTATGCTTTCATTCGTTTTATCACGTAAACTTGTTCTCTTGTCGTATTCAATTGTTTCCTCGTTTGAAGTAGTTATTTCGAGCTTTCTTCATTTTTGTCGAATTTCACGTTGGTCCTCGCAACTTTCTTTATTTTATATAAGCAGTCTATGAGATTAGAGAAGCTTCAGTCATTCGTTTTATCATTTGAAATTCTTTCTTAGATCTTCTCTGGTTTTTTCCTTGTTGAGATTTGAGAAACTCAAGTCACTTGTTTTCAGATCTGATTTTGTTCCCGCGACCCCGATCTTGTTTTGTTCTTTCTTCGGTTTGTTGACTGATTCTTCACAGTATAGGAAAAGGTCTTCGTTGAAAAATAGTGATTTGGTTTCGAGATTCGTCATTATTTCAAGTTGAGAACTTTACTTGTGCTTTCATTCGTTTTCTGCCCTGAACTTGTTCTCTTATCCTATTCATTTGTTTTCTCATCCAAAGTAGTTATTTCGATCTTTCTTCATTTTTGTCGACATTCACGACGAAGATTAAGACGAAGATTAAGAATAATAACGAATAGAAGATACCGAGGATTGTGATAGGCAAGAGGACTCACCATAATAAAGCACCCCGAATTGTGAGAGGCGAGGGGACTCACAATAAAAAATCACCCCGAATTGTGTACACCTGCTTTTGAAGTATCATTGGAATATTTTGAAGTACTATTGAATTCTTTCGGAATAGTACGCTGGAGATTTTTAATTTTTTTTAACCATGAGCATCCTCTCCGATTGATCTCAAACTTTCACATATTTTTCTACATAATTCGAGGTATTTTCAGGCAAAAAACAAGAGAAGAAAAGACGATACCCAAAATATGTAACCGGAGGAGCAAGCGAAGCGAGCAGAGAGAACGTCGGTCGTCTCAATAACTCCTCACGCCACTTCATGTCGTGGCAAGCGCTCATTGGCAGGCGAGTTGAGGCTCAAGGACTACCTGGCTATTTCGGGGCCGGTCAAGGCCATACGTCCAAACAGAAAATCAGGGTATAGAAAGAAAGGTGACGAATCCGGAACAGTTTCAATATGAAAACGTTGTTCAGTGATGAGCTAGAAAAAACAAGATAATATCATATTAACAAGTTCAGGAAACAAAATAAATGAAATATGAAAGAAAATCAGATGAGAATACCGGATGAATAGAAGGTACTATAATTTTTGGGGCCATTTTTTCTGATTTACGAGCATTTTCAAAGTGTTTTGAGTCTAATGCCAGCGTAAGTTTGCAGACTCCTCATTATACACCAGCGGACGTGCATTGAACGTGGTACGCTGGAGATTTTTAATTTTTTTAACCATGAGCAGCCACTCTGATTGATCTCAAACTTGCAAATATTTTTCCGCATAATTCAAGGTATTTTTGGGCAAAAAACGGCGATTGTGCCTCAAGAATTTCCCATTAAAAAAAAAAATCAAAAAAATTTTGAAATTTTTTTTTGACTTTTTCTTTTTGTATCAAATGTCCCATATTTTTATCAAAACATCCCTTCATTAAAACCCATAACATATTTTTTCCCCACCGAAATCGGTCCAGCCATTTCCGAGAAAAAGAGGTTTTTCGATTTTTCTACTAACCCCCATAACTCCCATAAAAATGATTTCTCAGATATAATCTTCCTGGGAATTGAACCTCATAGTACCAACTCATGGTGAAAATGTCGGACAGATTCGGCCGGAAGCAGCTTATACATACTTATCCTGCTATGCCCTTTGAATATTGAAGCTTGAAAAATTATTTGGAAAAAATGGCACTTTCTTAAGACACCTAGGATTTCAGAAATAATTCTAGAAAGTTATCGGTTTTTGAAAATTATTATTGCTTTTATTACCTTCTTATCATTACTTTTTTTGTATGTTTGAAAAAGGAAAATATTACTTTCCTTTTAAGAAGATTGAAATATATATCAAATTTATGTATCGAAAGACACGTGTATCCAAAAATACTTTTAACTCTTACCGCTTGATTCTTATCGGTAAACTGATAAGGTTTTAAACAATCATAGGTTATTTTCTCAAGAAAAAACTCTTCACTACTTCAGAACATCCAATTTTCAGAAGTTATGTTTTTATTACCTAAATAATTTATAAAAAATAAAGAAAAAAGAGATATGAAACATATAGAAATGTTTGACTTTTATTTATTTATTCTTAAAAATTGATTGTAGCAAAGCAGTAGAGAAGCTTGCTTCTGAGAAAATAGGTTTTCATTTGATATAACCTAATCATTTTTTTTAAATGCTTGTATGAAGCGATGAGAAAAGTATCCATAGATGAAAATATTGATTAATGAATGAAATAATTATATTCGAAAAACAAAGATACGGACAAACTTCACTTTAAAATTCACACCGGAATCAAAAATTTGTAAACGCTCGTTATTTTGACATTTCCGAAGCCTAAAAATCCGGAAAGTTTTAAGCAATGCATTCACCAATCCATTAGTAAGTTTAGGATTCATGTCATTTTTTGGTACAAAAATCAAATCAGGCAAATATTTCAAAATCCAAACTGAGCCGTATCGAGGAACGAAATTTTTTTAGATAAATTTGTTTAATGAAGCCAGTTATCAAATTAAACTTACGATAATTGTAGTTATATCAGCCTGAGGTGTACAAAACAAGATAACAATAAATTTTCATGAAAAAGTTCGTCACAAAAAATAAAAAAAAATCAATTCATCCAATTTTTTTAAGATTCAGAGAATTTTCGAACAAAAATAACCTCAGCCAGAATGCGGTACAATTTTTCAAACAAATCTAATACCTTCTCTGATGAGAATGTGAAAATGTATCATTTTAATAAATTTATAGTACAATTCATAATATGCATACAATTTGGACAAAAAATGTTGTTCAATACAAAGTTATTACAGCTTGCTTCTCCAGAAAGTTCATTTTTTATGTCTCATCAAAAAATACTGAAAAATACTAAATAACTTACTGATTACAAAAATATTGCAAACAAGAATGAAGAGGATTATGTGCATGAGAACTTCAGCTATGCTCTCTGCTTGTTGGATACAGTTACAAAATTATTACCTATGAAATAAAAAAGAGTTTCGTTTTCAAAAATATTTCCAGGAGAATAAGAAAAATTTGCGTATTTTATGATTTTGTATTTTTTGCACTTCGCTGAACTTCTTTCATATTTGTTCACGGAAAAAGATGGATAAGAAATTGAGGAAAGATAGAAGCTTCATGAACCATAGTACCTGGACTTTTTATTATTTTTGAAAACACAGTTAGCCATCAACATTTTTGGATGACTCCGGATCACAAAGACTTTTATATTTCAATGGAAATTTTTTTTCACATGAATTGATGGTCTTCAGGATTGTCGTTTATATGCTTAACTCGAAAATTAAGTGTGATTCGGCGACGGCGGCCTACTGGAACTTCAGATATTTCATATTCTTCAAGCGAAGTAATCTTGTGGCTTTCCATGTTTATCTTTGCCCGTACGCACTTGCTAACACGAGTACTATATGCATATATTCCAGCAAGAACATCGCTACTCTCCACCAATGCAAATATGTCACCATCGTATGTTGATAATACAATTTGATCTTGGGTTGGAATGGGCCGAAAAATACCCCGTCCTGCATTTATTTTGATTCCTTTATCCTCAGGGAAGATGTATCTTCGAAGTTCGAAAATCCGGTACGGATTATTATGGGGCGTAAGCCGTATGAATTGAAGTTGGTCAAGTCCATATCCAAGTACGTTAGAAAAAGCAAGCCTCACAGGTGCAGATATATACCTAGCGCGAGGAGATCTGGATCTGGTATGAAGTGGAGGGTCGGCAGAAGGAGCAGACTTGGCTAGAGAATAATGCCTGCGAGGAGTAAGTGTCCTGTCGTGAGAATTTTTGTCCGAAGAAACAAATTTTCCTTCACGAGGAACACCAGGAATTGGCTCGCCATTCGGTAGACATTCGAATTGTAAGCTTATATCTGTAAAAGAAAAAGGGATCAGCAATTTCAGGATTGTGATATCTGAGGAGTAAACGAACAAGATATGATAAATCTATTTTTTGAAAAGAGATGTCAAGCATTGTTTTATCATTTTTATGATTCGAATAACATGATTAACGATCCTTCGTTCACAAAAAAGTGTTATCCCTGTAAAATCGTGTTTGAAAGTATTTGTTATCATTACATTCTTAATTGTTAATGTGTTATCTCGAATAGATTTATCATGCTTTGTTTGCTTACTTCTCTTATCATGAACTTCTTGTGGCAAAATTGCGAGAAAAAGCTGAACACACAGAGAAAAGATTGCCCTAGGAACTTTATCGAAAGTAAACGAACTTCTTTGGAAATTATTGATGTTAAATTCGTATTTATTTCGGACCAATTCAAAAAAGAGTTGAGCCAATAACAGTAATTGGAATAAAATGTGGATTATGTCCTAGCGATGTTATTTGTGGAAAGATGGGAATTTTTCTAAAATTATTATAAATATATTGGAGTATTATATTTACCAGTAGAAATCAGGATGACCACCAGGGTAAATACCAGTGTATAAACGATCTCCATTATTTCCAATTATAGGAAAAACCTATCAATGCTTTGATGAAGAATTTTGTTAACAGTGTATCTAATGGATATTGTAGTGTTTCGTTACAGTATATATTTGGTATCTTAATTGTTACCTTATAGATAATAGGCGTCAAGCTGATCCTACTGATATAATTATGTTTATATTTCATAAATCAGGCCAGAAAACGAGATTTGGTTACCTCAAGCTAGGCTAGTTTGGGGAAAATATAGTGATTTTGTCGAATTGTACTTCGATAAAAATCTGATTCAACTGGAGAATTTTTGGACTGTTTACAGACGTGACTTTTCAGAAAGTTGGAGTTTTAAAGTAGTTGTTCTTATTGGTGGTATTTTCAAAAAGGGAGAATTTAACTTCTCATAAAAAGAATTCAAAGAAGGGCTGACCTGAAACTGAAGTTTCAGATTATGTTGTTCTTGTATATCTATGGTCTACAATGCCTGTCATTGGCCAGAGCGCCGAATGGTGGGGTCTGTTCAAACTTGATTGGTCAATCAAGACTTTTCCAAAAAACCGGGTGGACGGAAAGCCAAATCGGATTGGTATTATATCCATTATCTCTATTGATGTTGTCAGGGTGTTTTAAGATTTCGATTGCTTCTCTATGTTTTCTTGGGAAAATGTTGTACGTTTTTGTGATGATGGTTGTTTTTTCCAATAAGATGCTATACCCTGTTTCGATATGATGCTCAGCTTGTGCTGATTCCTTGAAATTTTTTAACCACACTTTACTCTCATGTTCCTTCACATGTTGGCTCACCGCCCTCCCGGTTCCTTCAATATAGACTGTGCCACAAGAACAAGGGATTTCATACACTCCCGGATCACAAAGAGATGCATTTTAATCTACAGGGTTGTTTAGAAATTGTCCTATTTTCGCAGATGGCCTAAATACAGTTAGGATGTTGTGTTCGTTGAGAATTCTTCCTATTTGTTCTGTGATACCCTGAATGTAGGATAGGATGTTTGTCATTTTTCTGTCTCATTCTACAATAGATTGTGTTGACTTTTTTTTAGTGTATTTTTTATTGATAGAAGGCTGTTGATGACCGATTGCTTTTGAGATGGGTGGTGGTGGGATTAGGAGTGTAGGTATCTGTTTGTATGGGTAGGTTTTATGCAAGCTCCATGTCCTAATGTGTTATCAGATCTTTTGTAAACTAGTTCGCTTATCAAAGGTGTGAAATTGGAGAGGAAGTTTATTGCGCTGAAGATCTGTCTTGAGTGGGATGTTGTTTTTGCTGATTTTTGGGACTATTGTTCTTGTGGGGTTTTTAAAAAGTTTTTTATATGTATCGTCAGACAGAAGGTCCATGATTTTGTTGTTATAGTCTTCTTTATTCATTATTACTGTTGTGTTGCCTTTGTCTGTGGATAATATTCTGATACTTTAAAGCATTTTTACAATCGAAAGGACAAACGAAAATGAATATTTCAAGCCAAAGAATGAACAATATGAAAAAAGTCAAGAGAGGAAAAACGTTGGTTTTTGGAAGCCAGGCCAACTGTTTGCCGATCAGGTGCTCTACCATTAAGCTACTACCGGAATCGGGGGAAGAATATCTTTTTCTGGAACACGCTTTCTTTTGCAATATGTCACGTTTTAATACAAGCTAATTCTAGCAGGAATCTGTATTATCATCGGAAATGGTAACGAACAATCAGAAGAGAAACCTTTTCATTGGAAGACCGGCAATCAGTTGACCTCTCTCCTTCCGATCTCCCTAGTAGCTTAGTGATAGAGTACCTGACCAGCAAACAGTTGACCTGCGTTCGAATCCCCAGTGATTTTCTATATTAGAGGAGATAACTTTGATTGATATTGTAGATTTCCATTTTCACGCTTTGTGAAATGATTTCTCTTCTGATTTATCGTTACCATCTAGGATGATAATACAGATTCCTGGTAATATGAGAAAATTTGGTTTCGGATAGTCCTTTTTGATCTAGTTCATGTATTCACTTTGCAGAATTCCAAGCTTGTTACATAAAAATCAAGAAAATCAAATCAATCTATCTCCATCAATATGTAGTTCATCCAGAAAATCTGCAAAATTTATTTTTCATGATTTTTAATTATTGAAAGTACTGCTAATTTTGAATAATTGCAAGTGTAAAATGTTTTATATTGATATTAAATTTACTAAATTTTTTCGCTATACTTGAAGCATCGGTGGAGATAACGTTGGATCAACAAAAATCTATTTTTATGGAATCCTTGTTCAAACTGTGAGTAGATAATAAAAACAGTACGTTATGAAATAATTTGTTTTGCGACATATACTGCGACGTAGAATAGAAAATCCTTCAGCCAGAATCTCTTGCGATGTGCTAAGAACATAGATTCAAAATTAAATTATTTTTTTTTCGATTTTGCATTGAGAATATTGGAATTTTAATTTTGCAATTGAAGAAACGTTCAGTAGTCATTTAATTTTTTTCTTTGCCTATGTTTTTATAGATAAATCATCATGTGCCTGTAAAAATTTTTCTTATAAATAAAATTTTTGGAGGGATGACACAAAACTTTTTTTTTAATTTGTTCACAAAAGAGAATGGATGATGAATTAACGAAAGATTAAAGCCTTATACACCATAATTGACTTTTTATTATTTTAAATTTCAGTTTTACATTTTTTTGTACTCGAATGGCCTTGAGAATTGTTGTTTACATGATCTACTTGATAATTGAGTGAGATCCGGCGACGGCGGCCTACTGGAACTTCAAAAGATTCATTTTCTTCCAGGAAAGTAACCACGTGGCTCTCGATATTCATCTTTGCCCTTAAGTTGTGGGTAATGCGAGTACAGTAATCATATATTCCAGCAAAAACATCTCTACTCTCCAAAAATGCAAAGATGTCTCCACCGTATGTTGATAAAACAATATGATCTTCGTTTTTCATGGGCTTAAACACATTTGGTCGTATCTGTTTTTTAATTCGTGAATCTGCAGGGAAAGTGTATCTTCGAAGTTCAAAAAGCAGCTGCGGATTCCTTCTGGGGATAATCTGAATAAATTGAAATTGGTCAAATCCATATGAACGTCCGTCAGATGCAAGAATGAGTTTGGTAGGTTCAGCTATATTCTTGGCGGCTGGAGACTTGGACCTGGCACGTCGTGCAGGCGCAGCATGAGAAGGCCTGGCCGGGGAATAACGATTGGCTGGAGAAGTAAGACTGTCTTTGGAATCTTGTCCGCCCAAAGAAGAAGCAATTTGTCCGATACGAGAAACATCAGGCTTGACATCAGGCTTGACATCAAGTAAGTCCTCGAATTTTGAACTTGCCTCTGTAAGAAGAAATAGGATGAACTTTCTTAGGTATGTTCAAATATGTGGAATAGGCGAAAAAAACATGATAAATCTCTGGTGCCTTTAAGATACGCTTTTCTCTAGTATATTGATGTATCATCCGGAATAGATTTATCATCTTTCATTCGCTTACTCCTCATATCATAAACTCCTTGTGGCAAAATTGCGAGAAAGGGTTAAAGACATTAAATGGCCCTGGGAAATTTATTAAAAGTAAATGGAATTCCCAGGAAATAATTAAGATTGAATTTGCATTTCAGACCAACTTAAGAAGAATTTAGCAAAGAATAGCAATTGGGATAGAATGCGGATGATGGTTCAAGAATTATTTGCGCGAAGCTTGAATTGATTTTAATTATAGATTTATTAGAGTATTATATTTACCAATGGAATTCAGGACGACCATCGAAGTAAAAACCAGTGCATAAACGATCTGCATTTTTCTCAATTATGGAAAAAACTTAATAATGCGTTAATGAATAATTCCGCTAGCAGTGTATCTAATGAATATTCTGGTATTTCATCACAGTATATATTTGGTATCTTAATTGCTATCTTTTAGATTGCAGGCGTCAAGATTGCCCTTGTTAGATGATTTTATATTTACATTTCATAAGTCAGTACAAGGAGAGAAATTGCGTAATGTCAACTGAGGATGATATAAGAAAAATAGATCGTTTTTTTAGAGTAACGCTTCAATAAAAATCGAAGCCAACCGGAAATTTTCAACACCTTTTACAAATATTTTGCACATCTTCTAGAAGGTGTCTTCTAAGTCTCGTGAAATAAAACTAAGCAAGCTTTGTTTTAAAATATTTATAAGATTTTAAACAATCGAAGGTTATTTTCTTAAGAAAAAACTCTCCACAACTTTACAGAATCCAATTTTTAAAATCTAATTTTTAGAAGTTATGTCTTCATTAACTAAAGAAATTCACAAATAGTTTCAAAAAGAAGAAATATGAAACAGATAGTAATGTTTTACTTTCAATAATTCATTCTTTCATTCATTTTACCGACAAACTTCATTTCAAAATTCACACCGGAATCTAAGATTTGTAAAAGCTTTTTATTTTGATATCATCCAAGCTTAAAAATGCTGTAAGAAGCCTCTTAGGGAAAATGCTGTTTCTGCAAAAAGTTGCTCTACACAAAATATATTCTACAAAACATATTTGAAACTGTTAATAAAATATTTTCTGCATGAAGTAGATCCCACACAAAATAATATAACGGTATCCAAGTCTGTGTGAAGACAAAAAATATCATCCAACATATTGAAATTTTAACAGACTAAGTAAAATTTCAACTAAAAAAGGTAAACTTCCAAGCAAAAATGGAATAGCAACAAAATGCACAAAATTTGCAAGCAGAAAGTTGAATTAGAAACTCGAGAGCTGAAAAAATTCTTTTATACATTTAATGGCACTGAATATTTCCAATGCATTTTGGCCTACTGAACTTGAAAATTGTAAAAAAAAGTTTTTGTTGTGGATTGGTTTCCGAATTTTTTTGGGTAGGGCAAAAAAAGTGGCTCCGGAGAAATTAATTTTCATCCGATTTGCTTATTTTTCCTTATAAATAAAAGTCTTGAATTTTTGAAGGATTGTATTGAAATTTCTTTATTTTTTCAAAAAAATAAAAACAAATTTGTTTTTTAAGGCTGTCATTTAGGGCCAAAGAACTAGGTCAGTACCTTGTGCCGTTTTACAAAAAATTCACTTTTCTATTCTGAATGTTATTTCTGACGATTGAAACAAAACTACACGTCAACACGTTCATAAACTTTTTTCAAATAATACATAATTATCTCGAAAATAGTTTATGAAATTGTTTAGATAATTAATGATCCTTGTAAATATACATAAGCAGCATAGAAAAGAATCATCAGAACGACTTATCTCAACATCATAGGAAAAAGTAATCTGAAAGATTTTCTCATTTAAATATGCAAAAAAATGAGTCTGTTCGTTGAGAAATAACCAAACTCTTGATTTTGTAATCGAAATTGTTTAAGTAATTAATAGTTTTTGTAAATTTACAATGCAACATAGAAATGAGTCATCGTAAAGATATTCTTAGTTTATTCTGTAAAAATGTAAGCTTATTCATTTGAAAATAGCCAGCCTCTGTATTGGTTGATGCCCATTCTTCAAATTATTAAAAATGATTGTGAATTCACGAAGCAGCATAGAAAAGAGTCATCAGAAAGACATTCCTAGTTGACATCGTAAACAAATTGTGCCTATTTCGTGAAAAGTAGCCAAAATCTAAACATGTTTATCGGAATTGTTGAAATAATTGATAATTATTGTATATTTACAACGTGTCGTCGGAAATAGTTATTGAAAATTGAAAACAATTATTAGAAATATTCTTGATACCCTGAACTAATTGATCCTATTCTTTGGCAAAAGGCCAACCTCTTAATTTTTTCAGGGAAATTGTTTCAATAATAATAAGTATTAGAAATTTGCAAAGCGTCAGACAGAATAGTCATCGAAAAGATATTCATATTTAATTATGTAACAAAACTTAGCCTATTCGTTCCTTTCTAGGGATTGCGGGACCTTGTAGCTGTTGGGAGGGCTTACTGGACTCATTAACCACAGATCTGGAATAGGTGAACCTGAGGGGCTATATCGCGACATACGGCTACTCTGGGGACCTGACGGAGTCTGAACCGTGAGACTCAAAATAAGGTGCGGTCCTTCCAGGGGGTAATGGCAAAGCCCACTGGAATATCGAGAGCGCGAGTTCTCATGCTCCCAAGCTAAGATGTGATCGCCGTTCCGAGAGCTGAATGGTACCAGGGTTAACAAATCCGTTGGCATCCCGAGCTGCCCGCCTCAGCAGAGGTGGAAAGGTAGGGGTCTCGAAGGAGGTGCCTTAACGGGGACTTTGAGAAACCAGGTCGAATCCCATAGTAGGTTAGACCCGCCCCCTACAAGCGGGGCTCTGTGGGGGGTGTTTCTTACTTCCCTAGCTTCTCGTGGAAAAGAAATGCTACCCAACAAATCAAAAAAACAAAACACAAACGATGAGAGATCCGCTTTGAGTCCCTCTCCCAAAACACCGCCAAAGGTGGGAGGCTCCGAAAGGGAGAACTCACCAGAGGCGGTGCGAAATAGTGAAGATGGTGGAGACAACAACGTCGAAGCCGTGGGAGTGCTACTAACGGAACTCTCGGTAGGAAAGAGGCGCCGTTTTGAAGCACAAAGAAGGAGAGACCGTAAAGCGCGGCTCGCAAACAGCAGCCAAGGCTTCTCACAGGGGGCAGTGCCTGCGGAAAATTCACCTGGAGCAATTCCTCAGGCTTATTCTATAGGCAACAGGAAGAAGGGCTCCGGAGAAACTCCCCCAAACAGGGAGTTGGAAAGGCAGAAGGCTCTGGTAACACAGGGTCTTACTTTCGCACAGATGGCCAACAACGCCCTGGTGAGAGTTGTCGTTGCGTCGGGTTATCATGATAACTGTCTGACTTTTGAGGACTTGAACAGGTTGAGGGATGAAATCTCAGAAGGGATTGACGCGTTACCTTGCAAGGGACGCGCCCCCATATTAACGACATCTTTATTAGGTCGGGGGCCATCGTCGTGGAGGCCACTGGCATCTGGTCGCGAGACTGGATTGTCGAGAAAACCCCAACGTTCAGGCTAAAAGAAGGTCTGAACTTGGAAGTCAAGGGGACGGAGTGTCTGCAAAGGTACCGCAGAGCGACCGTATTGATTCCCGGTAACCTCGAGAATCCGGCGCCCGTTTTAGGGCACCTGAGCTTTCAGAAACCGTCCCTGCGAACTGATTCATGGAAGGTATTTTCCGACAGGCAGGGCTCCAGACCGAAGGGGAGAGGCTGGATTCTAGTTGTTGGGCTTCCCGAATCCTAGATCAGGAGCCCTTGCGGCTCTAGATTATCGTCCCTATCAAGGGGCTAGTAGGGTTACATTCCGGGTGACCCAACTGGGATTCGCAGGGGTACCAAAAGCATCCGAAGATGCACCGGAGTAGCCCCTTAATGGCTGAGACCGGAATCTCCTTTACGCAGAATAATTTGCACCACAGCAAAGGCGCCTCGGCGGGTCTAGCCAGACGCATGTCTGTGGTGCAGACAGGGCTCGCCCTAATCCAAGAACCCTAGTTATACAGGGAAAGGATTTGTTGCTTGTCAGAATATGGCTCCATACATAAGGGGCCACGCGAAAAACGCCAGGGGCATGTCAAGGGTATGGATGCGATCTTGGTGCCTAAATTCTGCTCTAGAGATCTTACCGTTATTGAGGTAAGACTCAGGGGCAGTAGCGGAGAAACGTTAGAGGTATTCATTGCCTCGGCTTACTCTCCTGGCGATGCCGAGGGACACCCGCCTACCAGAGAGGTAGAGGCTCTAATTCGATATTGTCAAGAGAACAAGATTCCTCTACTATTGGGTAAACTCTCACCACGCGGTGTGGGGAAGCAAGAACATCAATGACAGAGGAAGAGATTCAATTGAATATATAGCAGGCACAGAGCTGAAGATTCTGAATCGGGGTGATACTCCCACATTCCAGACTAAAAACAGGAGTGAGGTTCTCGATTTTTTTTCAGGTGCACTGAGGAGCAGGGTAGTAGAGTGAAGAGTTTTCGATGAGGAGTCTCTTTCGGACCACAACCACATCGTGTACCGATTAACCCTAAAAAATGAGGTGGTATCTGATATTAGAAGCCCTAGAAGTACACTTTGGAACTCATATAAAAAGGAATTTGGAGGCCCTATTCAAACTGTGGGTAGATAATGTTAATAGAATGTCATATGGTATCATTTGCCTTACGACACATACTGCGACGTGGAATAGAAGATCTTTGAGCAAGAATCTCTTGCCATGTACTACGAATATAGATTTGAAATAAAATTATTTTTTTGAATTTTAGGTTAAGAATGGAGTTTTTCATCTAAAGAAAGGAATGACATCCGAAGACGTATGCGTGAATTAATATGTATTCCAAATCATAGAGGTCAACTGAGGCTGATCTACGTCACTTTTCACAAATTTTCAGTTTTGCGGTAGTTGTCGTTATTTGGCGAAAGATTGAAACTTCCTTGAACCATAATACCTGGACTTTTTATTATTATTGAAAATACAGGTAACCATCAACATTTTTAGATTACTCCGGATCACAAAGACTTTTAAATTCCAATTAATATTTTTTTCACTCAAATTGATGGTCTCCAGGATTGTCTTTTATATGCTTTACTCGAAAATTAAGTGAGATTCGGCGACGGCGGCCTACTGGAACTTCAGATATTTCATTTTCTTCAAGCGACGTAACCTTGTGGCTTTCCATGTTGACCTTTGCCCGTACGCACTTACTAACACGAGTACTATATGCATATATTCCAGCAAGAACATCGCTACTTTCCACCAATGCATAGATGTCACCATCGTATGTTGATAATACAATTTGATCTCGGGTTGGAATGGGCCTAAAAGTACCCCGTCCTGCAATTTTTTTAATTCGTTTATCCTCAGGGAAAATGTATCTTCGAAGTTCGAAAATCCGGTGCGGATTATTATTGGGCGTGAGCCGTATAAATTGAAGTTGGTCAAGTCCATATCCAAGTACGTTAGAAAAAGGAAGCCTCACAGGTGCAGCTATATACCTAGCGCGAGGAGATCTGGACCTAGCACGGAGTGGAGGGTCAGCAGAAGGAGGAGACTTGGCCGGAGAATAATGTCTGACAGGAGAAAGGGTCCTGTCATGAGAATTTTTGCCCGAAAAAAATTTTTTTTCTTTACGAGGAACACCAGGAATTGGCTCGCCATTCGGTAGACATTCGAATTGTAAGCTTATATCTGTAAAAGAAAACATGATCAACAATTTCAGGTTTCTGATATATGAGGAATAGATTTATTATGTTTTGTTTGCTAACTCCTCATATCCTGAACTTCTCGTGGCAAAATTGCAAGAAAAAGCTGAACACACCGAGGTAAATTTTCCCTGGGAAATTTATCGAAAGTAATCGCACTTCTTTGGAAATGATTGACGTTAAATTCGTATTTATTTCGGACCAACTCAAAAAAAAAGTTTCGCCAATAATAGCAATTGAAATAAAATGTGAATTATGCCCTAGAAATGTTATTTGTGGAAAGGTGGGAATTTTTCTAAAATTATTATAGATATATCGCAGTATTATATTCACCAGTAGAAATCAGGATGACCATCAGGGTAAAGACCAGTGTATGAACGATCTCCATTATTTTAAATTATAGAAAAAACTTATTAATGCGTTAATGAAGAATTTTGTTAACTGTGTTTCTGATGGATATTCTAGTGTTTCGTTACAGTATACATTTGGTATCTTAATTGTCGTCTTATAGATAATAGGCGCCAAGCTGATCTTACTGAGATAATTATGTTTTTATTTCATAAATCAGGCCAGGGAAGGAGATTGCTTACCTCAACACAGAAAAAACTAAGAGTAATCTTTACCCTGATTCTTGGGTACAGATTACCTACAACAAAAATTACCCCATGTGGGTAAACTTTATCGGACGTCTCGGTATTTTTCTGGTTTTACCCACGCTTGTAAGGAACTGTTGATAGCTCTAATGATCCGGCAAGTCAGCCTTTATGAAGCCGCACTTATCCGATTTGCCTGTTACACTAACCATCAGCTAACTTCACTTCAGCGATCAAAGCTAGTGGCTTCCGATTTTCAAGACGGTGGTGACAACTTCCATGAGAAGAAAAGACAGTTCCTGCCCATCGAGGGTAATATTTTTGTTTTACCAATACGAACAGGTAAAAATACGAATTTACCTGTAGCACTATTTACCGTAAGTTTTTTCTGTGAAGCGTGGCTAGTTTGGGAAAAATATACCGATTTTCTCGAATAGTGCTTCGATAAAAATCTGATTCAACTGGATAATTTTTAGACTGTTTACAGACGTTCTACACATCTTTTTGAAGATGTCATGTAACTCTTGTGAAATGAAAGAAACCGAGCTTTGTTGAAAAATATTTGTTTTTAAAGAAATTGTGCTCCTGCAAATGAAGTGAGCTACGTGACTTTTCACAAAGTTTGAGTTTTAAAGTAGTTGTCCTTATTGGTGGTATTTTCAAAAAGGAAGAATTGGCCAGAGCGCCCAATGGTGGGTCTAGTCAAACTTGATTAGCCAATCAAGTCTTTTTTAAAAACCCCGGATGGACGGAAAGCGAAATCAGATTGGTATTATATCCATTGGCCCTATTGATGTTCTTAGGGCGTTTCAAAATTTTGATTGCTTCTCTATGCTTTCTTGGAAAAAGATTGTACATTTTTGCGATGATGGTTGTTTTGTCAAATAAGATGCTATGTCGTGTTTCGATATAATGCTCAGCTAGTGCTGATTCCTTGAAATTTTTTAGCTACACTTCACTCTCATGTTCCTTTACATGTTGGCTCACCGCCCTCCCGGTTCCTTCAATATAGACTGTTCCACAAGAGGCGCCTTTTCATCCTTAGGATTGTTTAGATGTTGTCCTATTTTCGCAGGTGGCTTAAATGTAGATCGGATGATTTGGTTTCCATGATTCTGTTGTTATAGTCTTCTTTATTTCTTATTACTGTTATGCTGTCTTCGACTGCGGATAATATTATGGTGTCTTTATTCCGATCGAGTTCTCTACTTGCTATTTTGTCCTTCAGATAGGGCTGGAATCATTTCATTGCTGGGATAATAGTAAGAGATGTTTTTTACTGTATTAGCTAATGGTGCATGCCTTAATGAAAGTAATTTGTCAAATTTTATTTTTTGTTTTTGAGTGCAAAAATCTTCAATCCGTTGGGATTGGTCAAATGATATGCGGCCCAGTATAAAACAAATCTTAAGCACGTGAGTCTTTGATAGGAAAAAGGGAAATTTTAATAGTTCTATACTTATTTTTAACAAAAAAAAAACTACCCGTCCGATCTAAGAATTATTATCAATAATTTGTCGATATCTTTTGAAAGAACAACTTTTGCCGATTTTTTTCGTATCTTATGTCTTCAAAAAAAAAAAAAATTGATTTGTTTTCTTGTTTTTTGTTTTGTTTATTTTGTCATTCATGTTAAATTTAATGCAATTTTTTCTCTACGATTGAAGCATCAGCAGAGATAACGTTGGACCAACAAAAATATATTTTTGTGGATTCCATATTCAAACAGTGAGTAGATAATGGAAATAGTTTGTTGTATGCTGTAATATGTTTTATGACATATTCTGCGATGTAGAATAGAAAATCCTTGAGCAAGTATCTCTTGTCATATACTACGACCATAGATTTAGAATAAAATTATTTTTGTTCGATTTTGGGTTAAGAACATTAACATTTTAATTATGCAAATTCTAGCGCTGCGTATAGAAATATATTGATAAAATCTTGTTGGTTTTTTGATTTCGGATAATTCGTTTCGGACTTATCATGTTCACCGCAAATAAAAATAAGCAAACGTGTCTCGCGGCAGATGAATCATTATATGTTTGTAATAATTTTCCTTATAAAAAATTTTCTTGGAGAAATGACACAAAACTTTTTGTTTTCAATTCGTTCACAAAAAAGAATGGATGAGGTATTTACGAAAGATTGAACCCTTATGAACCATAATACATTGACTTTTTATTATTATTCAAAATACAGGTTACCATCATCATTTTTAGATAACTCCAGATCATACACAATTTTACATTTCAGTTTTACATTTTTTTATACTTGAATAGTCTTGAGGATTGATGTTTACATGCTCTACTTGGAAATTAAGTGCAACTCGGCGACGGCGGCCCACTGGAACTTCAATAATTTCACTTTCTCCCAGTACAGTTATCACGTGGCTTTCCATATTCATCTTTGCCCGTACCCACTTGTTAGCGCGAGTGATATATGTATATATTCCACCAAGAACATCGCTACTCTCCAATAATGCAAAGATGTCACCATCGTGTGTTGATAACACAATTTGTTCTACATTTGGTATGGGCCCAAATGCACCGATTCGTACGAGTTTTCTGATGTTTAAATTCTCAGGAAAAGTGTATCTGCGAAGTTCAAAAATACGCTTCAGATTCCTTATGGGAGTAAGCCGAATATACTGAAGTTGGTCAAATCCATATGAACGTCCATCAGATGCAGCAATAAGCTCGGTATGTACAGCTTTATCCTTGGCGGCAGGAGTCCTGGACCTGGCACGTCGTGCAGGCTCAACAGGAGAAGGTCTGGCCGGAGAAAAGCGTTTGGCTGCAGAAGTGAAAATGTCTTTAGTATCTTGTCCGTCTGAAGAAGAAGCAATTCGTCCGATACGAGAAACATCAGGCTTGACATCAGGTGAGCCCTCCAATTTTGAACTTGCCTCTGTATGAAGAAACAGGATGAACCTTTTTAGGTGATGCTTATATACAAGCAATAAGCGAACAAACCATGATGAATCTCTGGTGCCTTCAAGATACGGGTTTATCTCATCATTGATGCATCATCCGGAATGGCTTCATCATGTTTTCTTCGCTTGAAACGAGCTTAGCATAGAATAGCAATTGGGATAGAATGCGGATGATGTCTTAAGAATTTTCTATTTGCGTGAAGCTTGAATTTATTTCAATTATAGATATATCAGAGTATTATATTCACCAATAGAATTCAGGATGACCATCAAGGTAAAGACCAGTGTATAAACAATCTCCATTTTTTCAGTTATGGGAACATCTTATTGAAGCGTTAATCAATAACTCCGCTAACAGTGAATCTAATGAATATTCTCGTGTTTCATCATTGTATATATTTGATATCTTAATTGCTATCTTATAGATTGTGTGCAGCAAGCTTGTCCTGAGATAATTACATATTTACATTTCATGAGTCAGTACAAGAAAAGAAATAGCTTAATGGCAACTGAGGTTGATGTGAGAAAAATATAGCGATTTTGTCGAATAACGCTTCAATAAAAATCTGAGCGTATCCGAACATTTTTAGACAGTTCACAAATATTTTTCACACCTTTTCCATGGCGTCTTCCAAGCGTCGTTGAGTGGAACAAAACCAAGCTTTGTTCCAAAATATTTTTGTTTCTAAAGAAACTGTGATAAGATTCTAAACAATCGAAGCTTATTCTCTTGAAAAATTATCTTCTTACAAAAAAATTCTTCACAACTTAACAGCATTCAATTTTTAGAAATAATGTTCTTATTACCTGAAGTAATTCACAAATAATTTTGAAGTGAAGAAATACGAAAGAGATAGTAATGTTTGACTTTTATCAATTCATTTTGCTTCCTCATAGAGAAAGCTTTGTGATGGTAACATTTTCCAAAAATTTTTAATTTATTTCATTAGGCCCACCCTGATTAAAATATGTCTAATACAATGGTCTAAGCAATTGTCCGGATGTGTGTGTGGATGTGTGAATGTCACGCTTTTTTTTTGAACACGATAACAAGAAAACGGTTGCAGACAAATAGATAAAATTTGAAGAGCTTATTTTCCTCACTAATATCTTGAAACTGACCGAAGGATATATAATAATGTATCAATATTATATAAATAATAAAATAATAAAATATTAATACATTTCATCGAAGAGTAGGGAAGTTGTGGTGATTGATATATGTTTTAAATCGTTTTATATAGTAAAAGTTTTCTTATTCTCATAATTTAAAATTTATGCGAAAATAGAAAAGTTTTGTTGTTTCAAGATGAATCGATTGACCTACAACATTGATACGTTTTATTGAAGAGTAAGAAAGCTATTGTAATACACAATATTTGAAAACACGGTTTTTTATAGTAAAACTTTTTCCACTAACATAATTCAAAATTGGTGCAAGAGCGGAAAAGATTTTTTCATTCGAGGCGAATCGATTGATCTGTAATAATATTAATACACTTTATTGAAGGTTAGGGCAGTTATGCTCATTTATAATATCTGAGTCATCAGTTTTAAACAGAAAATTTTTTTCATCGACATGATTCAAAGTTGAAGCATAAATAGAAAAGACTTTGTGATCATAGATTTTTAAATAAAGTAATTCTGACAATTTTTTTTTAATTAAATTTTTTTTTTTAAAGCTGGGGAAGGGATAGGGTGCGACAGAACTTTTTCTTTCTCTTTTCCAGCTCGGAAAATTATCGTTTCAAATACAATATTAGATTTGTCTGACTTGACTTTGTATTTAAAACATTTTTTTGTATTGTTTTGTAATTTTATATATTTTTTGTAGATTTCTATTTCTAAATTGAATAAAATGAAGACTTTGGTTCGTCTATTATTGAAAAAAATAACTAATGCTTCCTATATGAGGAAGCAAATACATTTGCCGAAGAGAAGCAAAGTGCTTGTGAAATGTATCATATAATTATAAATAAAAACAAAGTGGAAACACTCGAGATCGAATTCACAGCTATTTGAAAATTGATTGCAGCAAAGCAGTAGAGAATTTTGCTTTCATTGAATAAAATCCAATAATTTTTTTTTTCAAATTCAGTAAGCAGGGATGAAAAAAAGCTCATTCACTATTTCTTCTTTTGAAAATAATCAGTATGAAATTCATATCACCGGAAAGTGTTAACTTAAAGTTAAAGTTAAAACAAAATTGTTATGATAATCTTGTAGGGTGTTGCAACATTTTTCTCTATCTGACATTTTTCTTAACGTGCGTTGTTTCGCTTAAATTGTTCCTTTTCGTTTGTTTTTTGGAATTTCGTAAATGCTACAACTCCGGTAATTTTTTTTTTTATCAAGGGAAGTGATGAGGATACATTTTCTGCGTTTTTAGACATTCGAACATTCGAAGAGAATGCCAAAGCCCATTCAAATATGTCAATTATTTCGAAAGTTATCGAGCTAAGAGACTAAAAATCTACAGACACACAGGCACACAGGCTCCCAGGCAGACAGACAGGCAGAAGCATTCGTAAAAACCTGTCCTTCGGATTCAGTAGGTTTCAAAATGTACACATTTAACAAAAACAGAGGGGGGAGGGGGGTCAAATTTGACACAATTCTCTTTTCTCTGATGAGAATGCAAAAATGTATCATTCCAATAAATTTATATTATTATAATTCATACTATGCACCAAAAAGTATTTTAATTTTCAATCTTGAACCAGAAAATTCGAACCAAAAATAATAATTTTCAACCCAAAAAAAAGATTTTCCAACAAAATTAGTGGATTTTCAACTAGAAAAGATAAAGTTTCTAGCAAGAATGGAAGAACTACATTTTCAAGAGAAGAAAATATAATAAAATAATAAAATTTTCAAGGAAGGAAATATTGTACGTTTTTGCGATGATTGTTGTTCTGTCAAATAAGATGCTTTGTCCTGTTTTGATATGATGCTCAGCTAGTGCTGATTCCTTGAAATTGTTCAATAACACTTTACTCTCATCTTCCTTTACATGTTGGCTCACCGCACTCCCGGCTTCTTCAATATAGACAGTGCCACAAGAACAAGGTACAATTAATACTGTATTCTTATCTCGGTCTGCGGGTAATATCATGATGTCTTCATTCTGACTGAGTTCTTTATTTGCTGTTTCTTCTTGTTTTGTTAAGTTTGAGGAGGGAAGTTTGGCCTGGCTACTACAAATTATGTTATGAGAAGCCTGGTAATATGAGAAAATTTGAGTTCTATGTTAGCGTTCATAGAATCTTTTTCTTGAAATTTCAACTGTTTCCTCACATTATCGTCCTTATAGCTCAAAAATTAACCATTAATTAACCTTCAACGGCCAAGCCTGAAACCCGTTACATGAAAATTTTGAGAAAATCAGAAATAATATATGGTCATGTTTTTATCGATTTTTGTAATAATATTGCTTTTTAATTTTCTAATAATTTCCCATTTCCATTGTGTATTTCATAAATTACCAACATAAGAAGAGATGCGGCATAGTCCTTTTTGATCTAACTCTTCTATTCACTTTATTGAATTCCAAGCTTGTCACATGAAAATCAAGAAAATCGAAAATCCAAAAACCCTGGAAAACAGAATCTTATAAAAAATTATAATGGAATTCAAATCGTCGAATTGAATTCTACCGTGATAAATGGCTCATCCGGAAATACCTCAAAAATTTATTTCTCATGGTTTTTGATCATTCAAAGTACTGCTGATTTTGAATAATCAGAAGTGAAAAAGATTTTTTCATTGATGTTAAATTTAATACAGTTTTTTTTCTATAATTGAAGTATCGGTAGAGATAATGTTGGACCAACAAAAATCCATTTATCTGGCATTATTATTTGAACTGCGAGTAGATAATAAAAATAGTATGTCATATGGTATAATTTGTTTTACGACATACACTGCGACGTAGAATAGAAAATCCTTGAGCAAGAGTCTTTTGCCATTTACTACTAACATAGATTTATGATAAGATTATTTTGGTTGAATTATGGGTTGAGAATATTGAAATTTCAATTATGCAAATCGAAGAAAGTTTAGTGATGTCAAGGAAAGACGTGCATATTATATCATATTTCAGAGTTTAGAGCCTTCAATTTTTTTGCGATGTGCACTAAAAAAAATTGAAGTGCAAACAATGATCAAAAGCTTACGGATCGCCAACTTTGTCTTCTTCATTTGTGTATTCTACAAATTTTCACTTGAAATTTGAAAAAAGTGACATTTTTGTCAAAAAATTTGTTGTGCTTCATTAACTGCTTGCCTAATCTTTATATAGTTCTGAATTGATTTATTCGGACTCACAAATCATGGAAAAAATCTGAGACCAGATTCGGATTCAGTGACACCAAACACATACATGCATGATGATCTAGTTCACCACAGATGAAACTTCTAGTTTTTTTTGCCTTTATTCTTATAGATAAATCATTATATGCCTGTAATAATTTTTATTATACAAAATTTTCGTGGAAGAATGACACAGAACACAGATTGAATCCTTATGAACCATAATACCTTGAATTTTTATTATTATTCAAAATACAGGTTAGCATCATCATTTTGAGATGATTTCGGATCGCAAACAATTTCATATTTCAGTTTTACATGTTTTTGTACTTGAATGGTCTTGACGATTATTGTTTACATGTTCTACTTGGAAATTGAGTGAGATTCGGCGACGGCGGCCTACTGGAACTTCAAGAATTTCCTTTTCTCCCAGTACAGTGATCAAGCGGCTTTCTATGTTTACCTTTGCCCGTACCCACTTGGTAATGGGATTCTCATATGTATATATTCCACCAAGAACATCGCTACTCTCCAATAATCCAAAGATGACACCATCGTGTGTTGATAAAACAATATGTTTTTCTTTTGGCATGGGCTTGAAGAAACCTCTTGGTTCGAGTTTTCTAATTCCTGAATCCGCAGGGAAAGTGTATCTTCGAAGTTCAAAAAGCCGCTGCTGATTCCTTTTGGGAATAATCCGAATAAATTGAAGTTGGTCAAATCCATATGTACGTCCGTTAGATGCAAGAATGAGTTTGGTAGGTTCAGCTATACATTTGGCGGCTGGAGACTTGGACCTGGCACGTCGTGCAGGCTCAGCAGGAGGAGGCCTGGTCGGAGAGAAACGTTTGGCTGGAGAAGTAAAAATGTCTTTAGTATCTTGTCCGCCTGAAGAAGAAGCAATTTGTCCGATATGAGAAACATCAGGCTTGACATCGGGTAAGCCATCGAATTTTGAACTTGCCTCTGTAAGAAGAAACAGGATGAACTTTTTTAGGTATGTTGATATATGAGGAATAAGCGAACAAAACATGATAAATCTCTAGTGTCTCTAAAATATGCGTTCGTCTAATTATTTATGCATCATCCGGAATGGATTTATCATGTTTTGTTTGCTTACTCCTCAAATCATGAACTCCTTGTGGCGAAATTGCGAGAGAAGGCTCAAGACTTTGAAGAACCCTGGGAAATTGATTGGAAGTGAAGGGAATCTTCTGGAAATAATTGAGATCAAATTCGTATTTCGGACCAATTGTGAAAGATTTAGGAATGAATATCAATTGGGATAGAATGCGGATAATGTCTTAAGAATTGTTATTTGTGCGAATCTTGAATTTATTATAATTATAGATATATTAGAGAGTTATATTCACCGATGAAATCCAAGACAACCATCAATGTAAAGATCAATGTATAAACAATCTCCATTTTTTTCAATATAGGAACCACTTATTAAAGCGTTAATCAATACTTCCGCTGATAGCGTATCTGATGAATATTTTGGTGTTCCATCACAGTATACATTTGGTAACTTGATTGCTATCTCATAGATTGCAGGCATCAAGATTGTCCTTGTGAGATAATTATATATTTACATTCCATAATTCAGTACAAGGAAGGAAATTGCGTAATGTCAACTGATGCTGATGTAAGAAAAATATATCGACTTTTCCGAACAGCGCTTCATTAAAAAAAATTGAAGCATATATCAAAATTATGCATTGAAAGACACGTGTCTCCGAACATACTTTTGACCCTTATCGCTTTATTCTTATCGTTACACTGATAAGATTGGAAATGTTTTTATTACCTGGAGCAATTTGTAATTAGTTAGTAGTCTTTATTATACTCCTCCCTTCCGGGATTTGGAGTCTTAAACGATCCAATACAGCCTCCTTTCATCTATACTCACATATTCTCTCGCCATATAAACTTGAAGCAGTGTTGACAATTTTTCCCACTTCCCACATCATAACTCCGCACCGTGTCATCTCATCTTAACCTCAGTGCACTGTTTCCAGTCACATGGCTCCTCAGCAGCCCTTTCTCAATTCACTCTCCCCGCCTCCACTTCATCCTCCCACACTTATACTTCTTCCTCACGCTGCTCCACCATCCTACCCTTATTCTTCTCCTGCTCTCCAGTCATCTTCTTCTCCAGTATGCCCATGACTCTCATCTCTCCTGCTAAGTCGTCCCATTGCCAAATAGTTTCGCCCACCTTAGCTTTCTCTCGTCTCAGCTGGACCTCGATCCCCATCAACTCCAATCTTCTTTTTTCTTTCCTCAGCCATTCCTAGACCTCCTCCTCTCTTTCCGTCGAGTCGTCTTCGAGCCACAGACCCGAGCCTTTTAGATTCTCCTTCACACCCAATAAGTCCTTTTTATTTTCCCATGTCTTCAGCTGCAGTGTCATCCCGCCGTTCACTTTCCACGAGTTTTCTATTTTTGTCACTATCTTCGTGTGCACTGCCAGGCACCCCACGACATTTGTCAGCTCGTGGTCTCCCTTCCTTATTCCCAGAACTCTCACTCTCCTTTTCTTCTTCTCCCTCTCCTCTCTCTCTCTCTCTCTCTCTCTAACTCCCACTCTTCCTTTGACAATTTCCTTGGAGAATCCCACTACGACCTGTCCTCTTCTTCCGTCTCGAAACTTGCCTCCTTCCTCTCTGTTTCTGTAGTAACCATTTCTTCTTTTATTTCCAGCCGACCTAATTTTTTCTCCCACTTCTGCATCATCTCTTCAAATCTCCTCCTGTCATTATCCCTCTCCGCTACATCTCGTGCTCTCTGCTTTTCCCAGTCTTGTCTCATGTCCTCCAAGAGGCGCTCCTGCTGCTTTCTCATTTCCTCCATCACTCTCCAACATTCTTTCATTACCTCCCCACTTTCTTCCACCTGATTCTTAACTACTCCCAACGCTTTTCCTTCTGAATCCATCGAGCCTGTGTCCCTCTCTCTTTTCTAATTCTACCCTTTCTTTCTTTCACCCGGTCCAGCTGTGCGCTGCTCTTCACTTCACTTGCAAACAAATTCAGCGTCACACCACTGATTTCCGCTCTCTCCACTTGGAGGCCCTGTCACCTCTCTCCTCGTTTTTCGAACTTCCGGTTCGCAACTAACCTCGCTTTCCACGTGTCACAATTTTTCTCTACCCAGTTTTCACCTTCCTCGTTCACTTTTCTCTTTACATCCACTTTCACAGTAACACCGTCACTTTACTTGCCTAATCACCTCACCCTTGCACTTTTGCTTCCACTTTCCTCTCCATGGACCATCTAAAACCTCCCTGGTACCTCGCACACATCCACCTCTATATCTCATTGAACCGGAAGTCCTAATTTACAATTAATTTTGAAGAGAATAAATATGAAACAGATAGTAGTGTTTGACTTTTGATCATTTATTTTCAAAAATTGATTGTAGCAAAGCAGTAGAGAATCTTGCTTCCGAGAAAACAGGCTTTTATTTAATAAAATCCAATCTTTTTTTCAAATTTGGTGAGGAGCGATAAGAAAAAAAGCTCAGTTACTATTTCTTTTTTTTTTAGAGTGCTTGGTATGAAATTCATAACGCTGAAAAAATGTTAATTGAGAAAAGACCAAACGCTATCCTAAAATATATCTCCATTGATACGCGGAAATAATAAATAAGAAATGAAATAATCATATTCGAAAAACGAAATTTGCCCAGAAACTTGACTTTAAAATTCACATGGAAATCTAAAATTTGTAAACGCTTTTTATTTTAATAATATCGAAGCCTGAAAATGCCGGAAGTTTCAAAAATGAATTTGCTGTACTTATAATTGGAAAGGTGATAGTTGCATGCATATTTTCATTTCTTGTAAAAAATAGCCAAACTCTGAATTTATTTATTAACCTTGTATTAATAGTTAATAATTCTTGTAAATTTACAAAGCAGAATACAAACCAGTCATTGAAAATGAAAAATAATTATTAAAAGTATTTTTGATACACTGAACTAATTTATCTATTTTTTTGAAAAAAGTCCAAGCTCTTGATTTTTTTAGAGAAATTGTTTGAATAATTAATAATTATTGGAAATTTGCAAAGCATCACGCAAAAAAGTCATCGGGAAGATATTCTTATTGAGTTATGTAAGAAAATTTAGCCTATTCGTTGAAGAATAGCCAAAGGTCCATTCTTGGAAAAATGGTCAAGCTCTGCATTTTCAAAAATAAAAATTGTTCTAATAATTAATAATTATTGTATATTTACAACGTATCGTAGAAAATAGTTATTGGGAATATATTCTTTCTTGATACCCAAAAATAATTGATCTCACTCGTTCAAAACAGTTCAAGCGCTTCATTTTTGTAGAAAAATTGTTCGAATAATGAATGATTAGAGGCAATTTGAGAAGCATCACACGAAGAAGTTATCGGAAGTATATTTTTTTGTAATTTTGTAAAGAAAAGTAGCCTATTCAATGAAGAATAGTCAAAAATTATATTCTTGGAAGAATGGCCAAGCTCTGAATTTATTTATTGAAAGTGTTCGAATGATTGATAATTCTTGAGAATTTACCAAAAATAGAGAAAAGTGATCAAGAAGACATTACTAAATTACTTCGTTTTTTCCAAGATAAATGAACCAAGGATGAACACTTTTATTTTATTTTTTTAACTCTTTAAATTCCAAACACGAATCAAATTTTAATGTTTTTAATAAAAATAGCACAGACTGAATTCATGTTTTTAATTTTCTAGGATCGCAAAAATATTTACAATTAGAATGACTGAATTCTAGACTTTGAAATAAGGAAGAATGAAACTGAAAGTCAAATAAAATAAAATTTCGAACGTTCATAATTTGTTATTTACAGTTAAAATTGGAAGGGTGTCATTGTCTCTGAGAATGTAAACAAAAGTAAAATAAATTGAGTTTCCTAATGTTCGTGAATGTATTGCTCATTATTCTAATAGAAATATTAATAATTGAAAAAAGTGAGGCTACATAACTTTAGAGAGAAACATTAAGAAATGAGTTTGAATATTAATAAAACTTGTAATTTTTTCTTTGAAATAAATAGCCAAGGCGAAAGTCATATTTTCAATTGCATCTGATTTCAAAAACAGCTTTAGGAAGGAATAATAAAATAGAAAGAACGCTTCGACAAGAATCTGATTTAACTGGAGAATTTTTGACTGCTCACAAACGTTCTGCACATCTTGTCAAAGGGGGTCCATGTCATCTCACATGCGGCAAGTCTCTCTGCGGCAAGTCGCACCTGCGACATATCACATCTGCGGCATGTCACACCTATGGCATGTCTCGTCTGCGGCATGTCACATCTGCGGCATCTCTCACCCGCGGAAAGTCTCCTCAGTGGCATCTCTCATTCGAGACAAAT